>QEOT01123934.1:92368-106446 GCA_003123785.1 Pterocarya stenoptera | reverse complement strand
CTATTGGGCTAACATTGTAATCTCTCCTATCACATTCACTGTTGCTCCATTTTCTGATATGGGTACGTAGTAGCTTTCTCTTCATTTCTGGACAACAAAAAATGCAAGGGAAGAAGACATAGCTGCTTTTACGTGAGGAACAGCAGCTTGAACAGCAGCTTCTTAGTTTGTGGTTGAGTCTTTTGGTTTTTGATATTTGGATTTTTATACTTATTCATAACTACTGGATATCTGGTTGTAATCACGGTTTTCCTCTGCAAAAAATGAGAGATATTAATAAAATTGGAGTACCACCATCTTCTTTTAAAAAAAAAACAACAGCTTGATCAGGAGTTGTCTAAGAGATCAATTAAAAGCTACATTTGACAAGTGATTTGCCAGCTTATAATGTAGCTAGGTCAAATAAAAACGAGTGGCTCTACAGTCACTGTTGGTAGCTCCCGCTACTGCTAGTTGATTTTGTGTTTTTATTTTTGACCTTTTTTTTACATGTATCTTTTAAATATTAAAAAAAATTAAAACATTATTAAAAAATACTTACTTAATCATTAAGTAAAAAATAAAAACCCAACGGGATCCCAGCATTTTCCAAGAAAAATATTTAAGGATTATATTTCAGACTAATAGTCAGTGACGTCATAATTGAAGTTTTTTTAAAATGGATTTTTCTACTAAGACCGAGATGTGCATCGACAAAATCGTTTATCCTTTTCAACAAATCATCAACCCATTTCAGCAACAACACCCCCAGTGACATCAAAAGAGAGGTAAAAGACATCCTTCAATTCAAAACATGTCCTTCAAAACATGAACCATCCAAAAAGAACATTTTCAAGGAATCCATTGAAAGAATTTAAAAAAAACTTCAGGGGTGGAAAAGAAAACTTCTTTCACAAGCCAGCAGAATATCTCTTATTCGTGCGGTTGCAGTCTCAATTCCCTCTTACATTATGACCACTCTCAAAATGCCAAAAACAACAGCTTCTCACATTGATAGCNAGTCTCAATTCCCTCTTACATTATGACCACTCTCAAAATGCCAAAAACAACAGCTTCTCACATTGATAGCATCTTTAGAAAATTCTGGTGGGGTCACGATAAAAACAACTCCAAAGGCTTTACCCCCAAATCATGGAGCTCTATTTGTATGCCCAAATCTCTTAGTGGTTTGGACCTAAAGTCTTGTTTCTCCTTCAATCAAGCTCTTAACTCAAAATTCACTTGGATGCTCTTAAATGATTCTAACACTCTTTGGAAGTCTTTTTTATCTCACAAATACCTAAAAAATGCCAACTTCTTCAAGGTGAAACAAAAGTGACTGACTCATGGTTTTGGAAATGTCTTCAAAAACAAAGAGAATTAATCAAAACAGGCATCTGTTTTCAAATAAACAATGGAATCTCCACCCATGGTTGGAGTGACCCGTGGATCCCCACCATCCCCTCCCATTTACTTGAATCCAATCCTCACAACACTTTCATCGAGCCAAACTTAAGGGTAGCTGAGCTCATTCTAGAGGAACCTAGGAGATGGAATACAATACTTCTTCAAGCTCTTTTCAGTCCACAATCAGCAACTGAAATTTCAAATATTCCGCTAGCTTCTTTTAATTTCTCTACTATCAATGACAAGATTAAGTGGACTCACCATTACTCTGGCAGGTTTTCTGTTAAATCATCATATGCTGCTTTGAAAAACCGCCCCTCCATCTCTACCATTGATCTTAATTGGAAAAAATTGTGGAAACTCAAAATACAGGACAGAGTAAAGCTTCTCATTGGGAAAATCATTCACAACATCCTTCCCACAAAAGCTCTGTTGAATAATTTTATTAATCTGAATGAGGAACAAACATTTTGTGCTCTTTGCAAAACTGAAATTGAAACCATTAATCATTTGTTCCTCAATTGTTCTTTTTCCCAGATCCTTTGGAGACAATCAAAATGGCCCATCAGTATTGAAAATTTCACCTCTCTACCCATGCTTGAATGGACCAAGGTTATCCTTGATCCTGCTATTAAACTCTCAATACTAGTAGATGAATCCCAAGATTTCCAAATCTTTGCTGCACTAGCCATGGACAATACCTGGTATCTCAGAAATAAAGTCATCCACAATGCCATTACCCCCTTGCCTTGTAACCTTATTGAAATAGTCAATAGTCATATCCTGGAGCATAAATTAGCTTGGGTTACAAGATCTTGGTTCCCTCCCAACAACACTCAAAAGGAAAGGAAGGCTTTCATCTATTGCAGTTTGATGTTGCTGTAAGAGAACATGGAAGTATCATTGCAGCAGTTTGTAGATTTGAAGATAAAAAGCCCATTTTTGTGATCACTAACTTCATTTATAACACAAACCCAAATGTGGGAGAAGCCTCAGCAGCTTTAGAAGGCATTCAGGAAGCTCTTTGCAGGAACTTGAAAAAAATCCACATTGAAGGAGATTCCCAATAGGTAGTAGATGCTCTCTCACTAGACGTCCCAAACTCGGATTGGGAAATTGAAAATATTGCTGCAAATATGCTACACTTATTGAAATCCATGGAAGTTTGGACAGTAAAGAAAATTCATCAATCCCAAAATTGATGCGAACATGTCATATCGCAATGGGCAGCCTCCATCAACCTCTATGGAAGCATACCTCTCTCCACTATCCCTCCTAGTTTATTGAATTTCCGTTGTAGCAAGGACCTCCTCTTTAATTTACTTTGATGTAACCAGTACTGTATAAGCAACTTTGTATTAACTTTTATCTTTATTAATGTAGTAAACTGGCCGAGAAAAAAAAAAATCGTCCATCCTTTTTTTAAAAATATTAAAAAAACATACGAAGTTTTGTCGTTGTACATCATCGGTTCACTTTCTCAATGCACCTCTATCCTACTCATTCATATCTGTCATGCATCGACTGCCGACGTAAGAAATTCATGAGTGAGATTAGCCTAGTTTGGATTTAGAGTTCATCTCATCTAATTATTATAATTTTTTTAAATTTTTATATAAAATATAATAAACAATTCAACATTTTCAAATTTTAAAATAATAATAATATTAAAAAATAATATTCGAATAATATTTTATTCAATTTTTATCTCAACTTACTATCCAAACCTCCACCTAAATAAATCGTTTGTAATTTTTAAACAATTACCAACGGGAGGAATGTTTAACGTCATTTTAATTTATAAGCATAGTTCAATGTTTCTGTTTGTGATCTATATAGGATCAACAAAGATTTTTGCTGTATGGTAAATCTAGAAAATGTTTGACAATCTACTTTGATGTGAGAAGATATTCTTATGAGTGAGTATATATAAAAATTATACGAAAAATTATATTTATAAGTCAACGTACAATACACATTGTTTGTACTATTAAGTCTTTAATTGAGAGTATATTAGCTTAGCCAAATGCCAATGTAGCTATTAATTTAGTTAATCCCTCTAGAATTTGGGCACGTTGGATTAGTTAAATGAACGCTATCCTAACATATTAGCTACAGTAAAGTCATTCGTCTATGACTTTCACTATAACAAAGTCATGTATTTTTTTATTGGATCGTGCTACACTTACGGTATTCCGACAAATTCTCTTGAGAAGGCTAAATATTTTTTTTTGTAGATTTTTTTTTCATACATTTTTTTTCTTAAACATAAAAAATTATAACCTCATTAAAAAATATTTACTTAATCACTAAATAAAAAATTAAAAATTGTCGGGATCCATCATCGAGACCATTTATTTGGACATGTAGCATTTTCCTTTTTTATTATTTCCTGAAACCCTACTTTGTTTCTTTTCCACGGCTTGCGATTGTTCTCTCCCTCCCTCTGTGTTTTTTTTTCTGACTCCTCCTCATTAGGGGTGAGCATCAACAAAGTTAGAGTCGGAATCTCCTAAATCCGACTCTAACTTCGACTTTGTCAAAGTTCGAATCCAAATGTCGATTCGACTCTGATTTGTGTAGGCTCCAATCCAACTCCAACTCCAAATGTTATCTTTTTAATGATTTGCAGTCTTATTGAGTTGCCCTTTCCTTGCTGCAGCACTGTTTTGCTCTGCTTGCTCCAAATATTTCATTTTCTGAATGTTGGCTTTTAGACCTAACACAAGGTCAGATCTTGAACATGGTGGGTAGTAGTTCATCCTAATGGCTTGCATAGCCACCCCAAACATCTCTGCAAAGGCGTTTTGTCTTGGGAGCAACCCCAAGAGCAAACATGTTGCACCAATCAAGCTTCTGGTCCTAGTTATAGTCATATAGTTTCTGCATTCATCTTTAATTTTAATTACTATTTTGAAGTGTAACTAAATCCTTAGTCGCAAAGACTGTAATCTTGGAACATTTTTGCATGCCATTTTGAGATGGCTTGGTGCTCCTTTTTTTTCATGGTGAATCAACTCTTTGCTTTAAGATGCCAATGGGCAGTATTGTCCTGATCATTTTCTAAATTGTTTTTTGTTTTATTGCATATGCTGGAATATTGTGAATGTGCTGTAGAAGCCATATCTCCTATTTTGGGTTGTATTGCTATGCAGCTCCTTTTTCACATCTATTGCCTGCTTATGTAATATCAAGCCTTCTGCAAATATGGGGAATGGGTCATATTGATTGCTCTTGGTGATTCAGTAATGAAAATGAAAGTAACACAATTTGCTCCTAAACTAAGAGATGCTAATTTTATAGATTGTTGGATTGTAAAAGTGAAAATGAATACGATTGTTGGAGATTATGAAAATAAAATAAAAAAATATTTAGAAAAATAAAAATGCATTAAAAAATATAAATAATAAAATTTTATTATTATAGAAGGTGTGATGGCTAATCCAATATAGATTTCAAATTTTGAATGATTATCTAAAAGTCAAAAAGTGACGTAGTAGCCAAATTTTAACTTTTAGGATGGCAATCCAAGAGAAATGATATTTACAGTCATAAAATACGTAAACATCGCGTACTCATTTTTTTGAAGAAAGAGTAAATATATAACCTACATGAAAAAACTAATTTCTTAATAATAGACTTTAATTTTTTTTTAAAAGAGTGCAACACGCTTCTATAAGACATTATTGTATCTAATTCTAACCTTAATCGCAAGTGGATTGACTCCATGCAGATTTTCTACCACACCTATGGGCGGACTCGCTAAACGGCAGTCGTAAATCTCCGTTTTAACCGGCAATGCCGCAAGAGACGACTTGAAAAGGCTGGAAAAAGGAAAATAAGTGGACGATGAAATCCCTCACCCGCTCAAACGGCGGAGAAGCAGAAAGCGAACAATCCCTAACCAAGTAGCCGCTAATCGTGATTCGTGACTTGTGAGCTTCAAGCTTTCAGACCACGTTGTTTCGGTTGCTACCTTTTCTTTTGATGTCGAATTCTGGCGATGATGTTCCCCTTAGCTTCAATCGCAAGAGGCATTATTCGCAGAAGGTGGTTGTTTTTTTTTTTAAATCCTTAATCCTTTTGTATTTACTTTCTCCGTTTGCATTTACACGATTTATTTGGGTTTTATTCATGATAACTATATATTTGGTTGCTGAGAAATTGTAATAAAATAATCAAAATTCCGATTTTGATTCTTACGGAATCTTCGTATTTTGATCAGTTGAGAGTTAAAATACCATTTCCCCCATTCCTTTTTTCCCTGGGTTTTCTGAGAAATCAAACAGAGGGTTAATAAAATAGCCAGGACATAGTTTTGAGGTTTTTTAATCCAGATGTTCAGATAAGAGTAAGTTTATTGAATATAGATGCTCTTTGCTAGTTCTGGTTGGTTTTTTTATGAGATAAGACTTCTAGTTTCATCTGAAGGGAATAACTTGAAAATTTCTTGCGACGTATATATTTTTAAGGCATTTGGTAATAGATTAGTTATGTTCACCATGCAGGGAATCTCTACATTGTTTCTGTTGTCTCCTGAAAAATATTCCAAGTCTCTCAGAATTGCCTGCAGAAACTTCATTTACCCAGTCCCTTTCTTACAGTTTGTGTGCGGGCCAGAGAAGCTGCAGTGCAGTGGAGCCTCTTCTAGAAGCACCATGCATATTGTCTCCATCCGGTTTTTCATTAGAACATAGATTAAATGTGTTTGGTTTCCATACTCTTGGAATTTGGATACCTGCGAGGTACATGAGTAATGCATCCGTTGAGCTGAAGACAGAAAATGATGTTGTCAAGTTTTCAATTGGTAAGCCCGCTGATAATGCCTTTTCCCGAACAGAAGGAAAGAAGAAGAACAAACGGGTCAAAATTTCTAGAAGGGCCAAACTGAATGAACTCAGATTCTATCGCCTAAAGGCCAAAAAGAAGATGACTTCTCCAAATCCAGAAGTTAGGATTAGATATAAACTCGAAAAGGTTGGACACTGCAATTTATTTGTCTAGATTTCGCAATACATAGTTTAAACCATTCCTTCAAGATGTATACTCCTCTATGTTGTGTAAGTTTGTTGAATATTGTTAGCAACGTTTAAATTTAGTGCTTCTGTTTTTATAGACGCTTCAATTTTTTCCATTTGTAATTTTCTTGAACATGATGCAGGGATTAAAGCCTAATGAAATTTTATCTGATACAGATATAATGCATTAACAACAGCTTTTCCTTTATACTTGTATTCAATTTTTTTTTTCCCTTTTTGGTCCTGCTCCATTTCAAAACTTACTGTAAACACCTCTCTGATTTTCACGATATTTCTGTCATGACTGACATCCATTGCATGAAAGATGCATTTAGTTATGCACATGTAGGTGTTTCGTACTATATTTTATTTTAATGGGAAAAAAGTAGATTGCACTGCAATGCATAAGAACCTTCTCCTAATCTTAACATTTGATTGCAATTTTAATTTATCTTTTTTGTTTATAGTGGTCTAGAATATCTTGATAAATGTTACTTATCAAAAAAATAATATCTTGATAAATTTTAGTGCTTCAAATTATACAAACGTAGGGTCTTTTTCATGACTATATAATTTATGAGTTCTATTCAGGCCAAACGAAAGGAAGCATGGTTAATTGAGATGTTGAGGAAATTTGAAGTTCCCAAAGCACCTACTGAAATATATGATCCTGAAATCCTAACTGAAGAAGAAAGGCATTACTTTAAGCGAACTGGTGAGAGAAAAAAGAACTATGTCCCAGTTGGAAGACGAGGCGTCTTTGGAGGGGTTGTTCTTAATATGCATCTTCATTGGAAGAAGCACGAGACTGTAAAGGTAATTTGCAAGCCATGCAAACCCGGACAGGTTCACGTATATGCTGAAGAGCTTGCTAGACTGAGCAAAGGAATTGTGATTGACATAAAAGCTAACGACGTTATACTTTTCTACCGGGGAAAGAATTATGTGCAGCCAAAAGTAATGTCACCTCTAGATACATTGTCTAAAGACAAGGTAATTTCAGCATTCCCTTTGCTGACCATTCAATGAATCTATTGATCAAGGGGAGATAGATAATTGTCTAAAAGTTTTCTCATCTTGTCAATGTTATTTTGCAATAGCTTATATTGCCCTTAGTCACAAGAAGCAATTGAAACATGGTTTTTTGTACAGGCAGATTCTGGAAATATGTTCATTATTTGTTTGTTTCTTATATAGCTAAAAATTAATTTGAAGTACTCTACATTGTATTTACCTTAAAAAAATGTTCTGCCTTGTATCATGACATCCATCATTAAGGAGGGCAAATTTGTGTGGAGTGATGCCTTTGATTATACCACATAAATTAATCCCAATTATAATAATTTCTCTTCCATGTCAAAAATTGTAGGCCCTGGAAAAGTACAAGTATGAGCAGTCACTTGAGCATACAAGTCAGTTCATTGAGAAATTGGAAGAAGAGCTAGAAGAGTATCAGAAGCACCTTGCTCGGTACAAGAAAGCAAAAGAGGACACACCAAAAGATTCTGTTATCCATACCTGATTTGGTATTTTTTTTCTTCTTCAAACATCTTAACCGAAGCCTTCAGTTTGTCTGTGTTTGATTGTTCTTTCTATGTGCACTTGCAAGTGTAATTTCTATTTTCATATTAAATTTTAATGGGTTGAAAAAGTTGTAAAACTTAGCACATCTATACTGATGGTTCGGCCATTCAAGGAACATCGGTGATTCTCTTTTATATATTTTTCTGATGGTCTCATATCCTGGACTTTTCTTTACATATAATAGAATCTGTTGTATTGTTCTTCAACTGTCTATGTTTACCCACCAACCCCCCCTTGTATGTATGTATCCACTCTGATATATCTCAACATATGCGGTTCCAACTGCCCATGTTAGAGCTTTGATATCATATCCTGTATGCCTAGTTGTCCGAAAAAAATCTTTAAAAAGATAAAATAATAAAATGCTAGATGGTGCTGAATTTCAGTCAAGTCAATGAGTCAAATGAAATAGCGACAAAAACGTCGCGAAGTTAGGAGAGAAAATCTGGGCAACAGCCCATCCGAGATACTCAGTATATCAGCCCACCAATCTAATAGCGACACGTCAGCGCATCTCACCACATTACCATGCATCCACTACACCCGAACACAGCCCATCTAATTCCCTTTCTTCCTCTTCCCATCTTCCGATTCTGGTTCGTGCTTCGTATTCAAGCCATCATCTTCCCATCTCCCGACGGCATCCAGTGCATCCCAACCCAAATGCGACGGCACCCACTCCATCCCAACCCACTCTCGATGACACCCCACTCATCCGCAATGGTAGAGAACCGGCAACTGCCTCTCGATGCCAGCCCAGACGTCGCATTCAAAAATGAGCAAAAACTAGTAATAGGTTTATTAGAGGAAATTTTCGGTCTTAAAAGAACTTGTATTGGACTTGTATTGGAGTTAGATCTCATTTCGAAGTGATTGTAATCTGGGCTATAGAAATTATCTTGGCATATGGATTGATGATAACTCATTTACTCCATGAATATCAACTGTTTGTAAAAACGTCTCAAAGGCCCCTTCAGCCATTGCACATTACCTATCATACGTGCATCTCAACCACTGCTCATTACCTATCATTCGTATGATTTATATCAAGATTTTGCTGGTGCATCTCAACTGTTTTACTCTAGTCCAGATTTATATCAATTTTTTGCTATTACTTTATGGTTATTGTTTTGTAATATCATGGTATTGGGTCTAGTTTAGAATGAGAGTGTGAAGTAGATTCCAGGTCTGACTAGTAGTTTAATGGTTCTTGGCTATTAGTTTTAAGAGTAACCCATGGAGGGTAATGTCTTCAATTGAAAAAACTGATTTACTAGTACCTTATCCATTAGTTGATGGCTACCATGATTTACTTATTTGATTTTCACCAATGACATGCTTGGCAAAAAAAAGAAGCTGAGAGTAATTTTACGTGGAAATGCAAATAATTTTGAATCAAATTATGTCTTATATATGCTTACTTTCTTATGTCCAGATTATGTCCTAAAACCCCCACATTCATTCTTTCTCAGATTTAAGTTTTTGTCATATATATATATATGCTTACTTTCTTCCATATTTTCCATCAAATGACAAGTTCATGTGCTCATTCCGGTTCAAGTTCGTGGACTTCAAGAGGGAAAGACAAATTGTCTCATCTCTTTACACGTGCGATAAAGAAGAAGTATAAAGGAACCTTGAAGGCGTTGTTGGCATTGTGGTTGTTTTTTATCGCAATTTTTGTTGTAATTGTTATGTATCCCAAAAATATTACTGTATGCCGGTTAGTGATGCGACTCATGTAAGCTGTGATTTATGTAAGCTATTTATTTTAGCTTTAGCTTTGGACACTTGATTTGTAATGAACATGTGATGTAATGAACATGTAAGCTGTATTTTTATTGCATCGCTTGCACTTTCTCTGTTTTGAAATAGTACTTGCACGACATTTGCAATACATGCATGCCTACTCAAATATCGGATTAAATATTTCCATAAACATAAGTTTGGTACTGATTTTGGGATTATTTTTTATGATCAACCTGTATAACTTCAAGCAACCTACTCAAATTCATCAAATAAACCTTGAAAAAATAATCCTTCATAAGATCAATGACATCCTTTACAAACAAACGCTTGGTTATAAGTTCAATGACATCCTTTACATAAGTACATAACCCTTAGTGTTAATTACATAAGTTCAAATTCAAAGTTTCAGAATCGTCTAAATTTGCAACATCACTTGAAATTTTTATCCACAAAACTCCTAAAAAATCAACTTCCTGTTACATTAATCACAAAATTATTAATTATATAACACTTAAATTGTTACAAAATCATTTCACATTCAAGGACTTATAACCAAAATATAAAAACAAAAAATAAATATGATTTACATACATCACCAAATTTGATTAAGAATCCAAGTTAGTGCGCTCAACCTCAGTTGTATGCCTAATATTCCTACATAAACAAGAACCAAACCAATAGAAAAAATTAAAACTTTGATTAAAAACCAATAAATAAAAAACATTCAAAATCCACAATACCTAATTGAATGACAGTTGTTCCTTGCATGTCTCTCATTTTTACAAATGCCACAACGTCTTTTCTTAGTTGGTTGACTCTCTTTTGGGTTCTTTGATCTCAAAGACTTTGGGCGCCCTTTTGTGGGCACTCATGGAGAATCTTGCACCGTCTGTAAAAAATTTGAGACAACCTCACTTCTTCTATTGAACCCATCATTGGTTGAATTCCCTCCACCTAGGCATTTTGATAGGTAATAAGAAATTTAATTCCAAGTAAATAAGAATAGCCAAGTTTACATAAAGTATAAAAGCAAGTATACCTGGGCAATTTGTATCTTCAATATCATCATGATCTTCCATCAAAAGTAGCTCTTTATGGGCCTTGTCTAAGGTAAGGGAGAGGTAGTCAAGTTTTTTTTAAGTCATTCTAAGTTCTGCAATAACGTAAAATTGCATTATCAACTTATTTTTTCTCATTGTTAGTTGTGGTGTTGCATGCCCTTCGGGAATGGGTATGTCAATAATAGGTCGATTCTTAACATTGATAGTCCATCTGTCTAGACCATAATGTCGTGACAAACTATGTAGTTTATCTTTCTTACAAAGTATACACATGATATGCCTACAGAGAATTTCCATAAACTCAAACATATGGCATGTACAAGTCCCCTTGTCTCCTCCACTCTCCAAGGTCACAATATAGATAGGGGCGTCTTTGCCATGAGGTGTCACTATATACGTCTTGCTTTCACTATCATTGCACAATTTTGTTGACTTGTAGCGTTGACTAATGAAAAGCTCATTTTGAAAAATCATGAAAGACTTTTTTGTGTATACTATGGCAGCCTCTTCTTCAATTTGTAAGTTGTTTTCAATATTGCCAGGATAGATTTTGTTCGCATATCCTTTTATTTCTCTTTAAAATAACGTGCATCTAATGCTTTCTCATATTGAGACAAAATCACTGACCATAGTGCTGAAACGAACATAATCTTTGAAGAACTTGTTCATACTTTCACTTCTTTAAGTTATTGACATACCGGCATAAAATGTTGAACGCAAGTAAGCCGGAACCCACTTCTCCCGTCGGTTATAAAGATTCTACAACCATGTGTTATCTCCTAGCTCATACTTCACTAATATAACACCTCATTCTTGCTCAAACTCATCAATTGTAATTGTCTCATGAATACAATGATGAAAATCTTTTTGAAAGCCCTGAAATCTATTATATACATTAGCCAAATGTTCGGGAAATGTTTGCAGAATATGCCGCAAGCACAACCTATGAGTTGTATTTAGGAGTACCTCTACAATGGCCTTCGTCATTGCCTTGTCATCATCAGTAATTATGGTTACAGAGACACGTCCAAGTATTGCCTCTTGCCATGTTCTCAACAACCATGTATATGACTCGGCCGTTTCGTTAATCAACAAGGCACAACCAAACATTATGGTTTGGTGATATGGTTAACTCCAGAAAATGGAACAAATGACATCTTATAAATATTTGTCAAATATGTAGCACCGAATATTACAACATCTCCAAAATATTGGTATGTAGCCCTTGATCGAGCATCGGCCAAAAACAACTTCTCATAAAACTATTCTCATCAACTTGCATGGAGTACACAAATCCAGGCTATTTGTATTGTCGATCAAGAAAATACGCATATAACTTTTGTGCATCTCCTTCTTCAAAAAGTTTCCTCATTTGGTTTCCCAAGTAATTTTCTACATCCTTGCCAATACACTCAATGTTAAAGGCACCCCATGCTTCTTTACTCAACACTGACATTATCTTTCTTATTGGTACACCGGACTTATTTAAAGTCATAATAAGTTTTTTCTGGGCACGTGTCACTCCCTTATGTCCACGAAGCAAACTAGTACTTCTCGGTATAAGTAGTACGTGATTATATTGAAGTACAAACTTACATACTATCCACTTTTCACTTTCTTTTTTTATCCCCATCAATGCTTTACAACCAATCTTTGTCTCAACGGGTTTCAGAATTATTCGTTCTTTTTATTTGCCCATTTCCCATCGAAATCCTTCCCTTGAGCAAATGTAGTCTACAACACATAGTTTTTTCTCCTCTTTTGACAATCGTGTATGCTGGGTCGGAATGACAAAACCTTTTTTTCTTACATACGTCTTGTAAAATGCTTGGGTTTCTTCTACGTCATCAAATACCATACCGATGAATGGCTCATTCAGACCACTACTCGAACAAGGTTTCAAATTCACTCCATCTTCTATATTCATTACAGTTTCTATATTCACATCGTCACTCAGACGAACTTCATCTTCCAAATTCACAACATCTTCTACATTCATATCTTCTATCTTTTTCAAATTCACAACATCTTCAACTTCATCACTATAAAAACTCCAAATTTGATCCTTTATTATAAAATAAGAAACAAAAAGTCAGTGAACAAATCATGTCAAATCAAGTTTAATTAATAAACTAGTTTATAGCTAGCTTATGTTATATATATAGCTAGCTTATCTTTTTGTAGTAGATATGTAGCTTTTTGAACACCATGCTTACCTATTTTCTGAGACCACACTTAAATTATTAATCTACTCAACTTTTCTTTTCTTTTTTCTCAAATTTATTAATATGGCTTTGAAGCAAAAGCGCATAGCAATCCCATTAAAGAATCCGATTTTAGAAAATTATGTCTAAAGTCATCATGGGTGTGAGCCGAAGTTGCCCATAAAAATGAGAGAAGGAGTAATAACAAATGGAATAAGCACTGATGTCCTAAGAAACTTCATTCTTGTTTGTGTTTCTGCGCTAGTAATTGGATGCGAGCTTCATTATTTATTGTGTTTAAGACTTGGAAAATGTACGTGAACGTTACGGCGGCAATATCTTTTGCATGTTGTATTTTCTAAGGTTAATTTGCAGACCATTCCAACATCTAGATTGGAGAGATGAATCGCCACAAGAAATTAAATAGGCCGGAACAGAGAAAATTTGAAGCTAGCGTCTGCAAGTGGTAAGAGTACAAGTTGTCTCATAAAAAAAAAAAAAAAAAAAAAGAGTACAAGTTGTAGACTATATTGAACTTTGACCACGCAAGTTGAAACTTTTCTTCACCAAATTTCGCGTGTAAATTTTGGACTCTTCTACATATATTCCTACATATATATATCACACATATATATGATGCATTTTTTGGTATGGAAATAGACTAATAAACAATATGTAAAAATCAAATCA
The DNA here is from genome assembly GCA_003123785.1 of Pterocarya stenoptera. NCBI lineage: Eukaryota > Viridiplantae > Streptophyta > Magnoliopsida > Fagales > Juglandaceae > Pterocarya > Pterocarya stenoptera. Next base: position 92,754 of record QEOT01123934.1, on the reverse strand, counting down.
TTGGTGGCGGCAACGACAACCAAAATAGCTCTTCTCCGTAGTCCTGGAACAAAAATAGCTGAGTTTTTATTTCCTGCTTCGGTAGTGTTCGAACGGAGAGGAAAAGGGGAGGATAGAGGAGGAGAGAGGAAAATAATCATATTTTTCTTTTATGATAAACAATCTCTAGAAGATGACGTGCCACAATTTTACTGGTGAGCTATTTTTCCTCTAAGTACAACCGGACTAGTCCAAAACGCCTCTGAAGTTAACTTTATGTGGCTCTCAAAGTTGCACGAATTCCGAAGTTGCATGGTAATCACTGGTCCCTAATTTCACTTTCGAGAATCGTTTAGTCATTGGCATAATCAATCTATGGCCAATAAGCTGCAACCACCCACACCCCC
>QEOT01123934.1:71713-92112 GCA_003123785.1 Pterocarya stenoptera | reverse complement strand
TCAATTTGCAAGCCTCAGAACTCAAAATTCTCTCCCCAAATCTCAAGTCCCAAGTCCCGATTCCCAACCATGGCGTTCCATCCTCCAAAGCTACTTCGTCCCTACATGTTTATAACCATCTTCCTCCTTTTCATAATCCCTTGTGCAACTCAGCTATTCTTCAACTACTCGGATTTCAATCCAGCTAACGGCGGAACTATAAGACTTACTGGAAACGCTACTCTCTCAAGTTCAGCAGCCATCCAACTCACCCCAAGTGAAGTGGACAACTGGGGTCGAGCCACATATTCAGAACTGCTGCACATCTGGGAGGAACCCGGAAAAGTCGCAGACTTCAATACCAGCTTCTCCTTTATCATTGATTCGGAAGGTAAAGACGGACATTCAGATGGGCTTGTATTCTTCCTCACAAGCCCCCGTTACCCAAATCCTAGTCCAACAGATGGCTCTGGCATTGGCCTTCTAAGCCGCAACCAGTTGAAAGACTCGAGTTTCTTAGCTGCAAATAAATTCGTTGCAGTGGAGTTTGATACGTGTCGGAACCGAGAATGGGACCCGCCCAAGCCTGTCCAAGAACACGTTGGTATCAATATCAACGATATGAGATCTAAGAGATATGCACCATGGGATGCTGTTATTACCGAAAACCGGACATATAGTGCAAGTATTAGTTACCATTCCACCACGCGAAATCTCAGTGTCACCTTCACTGGGTTCAGTAATGGTGTCACCCCGATTCAACAGCACCTTTCTTCTATAGTCAACTTGAGAGATTTCCTGCCCGAATGGGTTGAATTTGGCTTCACAGCATCGACGGGATTGGTTACCGAGTTGCATATTATTCGTTCTTGGTCTTTTAACTCCACATCACCTTTTCTGATACAGACTCCGGCTGTACCAAAAAAGAATGGAGATGGAAGCAAGAGAAAATTGGTGCTGGGCTTGAGCGTTGGTGGATGCATTTTAATCAGTGGTATGGGGTTGGTTTGGCTTGTATATAGAAGGAGGCGGACTAAAGGGGGAGAGGAAGAGGATTTAAGCTTTCTTCTTTCCATGGACGAGGAGTTTGAACGAGGTACAGGGCCAAAGAAGTTTCCTTACGAGGAATTGGTTTCTGCAACGAATAATTTTGCAGAGGAAAACAAGCTTGGAGAAGGAGGGTTCGGAGGGGTTTACAAAGGATTTATAATCGAGCTGAATTCCTACGTTGCTGTTAAGAGGGTATCAAGGGGATCTAAACAAGGGATAAAGGAGTACGCATCCGAGGTGAAGAGTATTAGTCAACTCAGGCACAGGAATTTAGTGCAACTCACTGGTTGGTGCCACGAGAAAAAAGATCTCCTGCTAGCTTATGAGTTCATGCCCAATGGCAGCTTAGATTTGCATCTTTTCAAAGGTGAAAGCTTGCTAACGTGGGTGACGAGGTACAATATTGCCCAAGGCTTGGCATTTGCATTGCTATACTTGCATGAAGAATGGGAACAATGTGTGTTGCATAGGGATATAAAGTCGAGTAACGTCATGTTGGATTCAAGTTTCAATGCAAAGCTTGGAGATTTCGGCTTGGCTAGGATGGTGGATCATGGAAAAGGATCCCAAACCACAGCTGTGGCCGGGACCAGGGGCTACATGGCCCCTGAATGTATTATATCAGGCAGGGCTAGCAAGGAATCAGATATATATAGTTTCGGGATTGTGCTTTTGGAGATAGCCTGTGGAAGGAAACCCGTTGAAACCCAGAGGACGGAAGATGAAGTAAGTATGGTGGAGTGGGTTTGGCAGCTTTATGGAATGGGAAAGCTTGTTCATGCAGCCGATCCCAGATTGTGTGGGGACTTTGATGAGCAGCAACTGGAACGGCTGATGATTGCTGGCCTTTGGTGTGCTCACCCAGACTACAATCTCAGGCCTTCAATTAGGAAAGTCGTTCACGTGCTTAGTTCTGAAGGCTCATTGCCCGTTCTGGCACCAGAGATGCCCCTACTAACCTACCTTGCCCCCCCAGTTAGTGCATCTGCATCCTCAGCATCCACTGCAGAAAATAATCGTTCTCAATCTGCAAGCCATTCCGGTTCCACCGGTTCCTCACAGGTCACATTTTCTGCAGCTACTTCTTCATCTTCTGCACTTCCTCACTCGCACTTGGTTGATACCAGGTAAACTTGTCTTTGGAAATTACACAGTTGAGATGTATGATTTACCTCTTTGTACCATAAATTATGTCATTATGTAAATTTTTCGCAAATTAAACTTGTTATGGTTAATGTGATTGCTCAGCACTGTTACTAATATTAGCTATGGTTTAGTTTTGAGTTATGTTTTACTGAAGTGGGATGAATGGCTTAGAATCAACCCATATGTATGGTCTGAAATTTTTCTAAATGAAGCATAGAAAATTGCGTAGATGGCTGGAAGAGTAGAAGGAAAAATAAATTTAGACAGTAACTGTCTTTACATCCCTAGTTTTTCCTCTGTTTTTTGTTTTGTTAGACCCGTTCTGCTGTAGTTTTCTCTTTTGTTTTTGTGTTGCGCTTGCTAGGCATCAAAGCAAAGACATTGTGTGTTTCCTTATATTTATGACACATGATAAAATCGGTAACACGACCTAAAAAAGGTCTAGTCACACGGCGCTATATCTCGAAAGGAAAAATCTTGCCTAGCATGCAACTAACATGAGACCTGGCACCTATGCATCATATTCAATCCACTCACCCAGTGTAAAACTTAACACAACCTCTTCACAACATAGGATATCATAGTCAGTCGAGCAATGTTACTTTTCATCATTGGTTTTTGTCACCCTCAGTCACACTTGCTAAGGTGGCACATTTTAACTAGTTTACATATAAAACCACTTATAATACACTATATAAACAGTGTGGTTGTGAATGACAAAATCAAGAATGGAGAATATCATTTTTTCTAGTCAAAATATCAAACACTTAGACTGTTAAGGCAGACTTGACAAAACCTCAATAAAAAGAGAATTGAAGGTGAGCGCCAACAAGAATCTGAGTGCTTTTGGAATGATTGAAAGTGCGTTATAATTTATCTTCTCTGGAAAATTAGGAACAAGAAAAGCTAAAGAAACCTGTAATATGCTTCAAGTAGAATTCCAAGGAGATCATACTTCTACAAGAGTGTTGATAATATAAGAATGAAAGAACATGAAAATGTGAAAGGTTCTTTAAAAATAATCTTGAGATTGGTAGACAAAATGAAAGCTTATGATGAAGAAAATATTGGTTGTAGAAATTTTAAGATTGATGATCGTGTGGTAACTGTTATCGAAGAAACTAAAGACACCTCTAAATTAGACCTGACATTTATTAGCAGTCTGTCAATCATAAGGCAATACTACATAAGACATGAGTCTTCAAATCAGCTAATATAACTATATGTGGATTGAAAATCATTCACATGGTTTAATCACTTTATAAAGAAAGAAATAAAAGCAAATCATCAGTGATGGACTCTGCCTGCTTTGGTATGACCTGATAGAGAGGATTTTTTCTATAGAGACACTTGGGTATTGCTACCAGAGCTATAGTAGCTGGAAAAGAAAATAAAGCCATAAATGATGGTATTGACTTTATGCCAGGTATTCAATAAAAATAGGAGAAATGATATTTATAGTCTTAAAGTGGGTATGTATCGTGCATTCTATTTGAAATAAGTGGTTAAATATGAGACTCAAATGAGAAAATTAATTTTTTCAATAATGAATTTTACTTTTTTTTGTCAAAAACAAATGTGCAAGACGTATACTATTTAGCTCAAAAATAACAGTCAAAAATAAGGCGAGCAAGACTGAGAATTTGGGATTTGAAATGTTGTCACTTGTCACGATGATATCCACAAATGCATTTTCCTGATTGACGGCTAGCAAGACGACATTTAGTCAAATTGTAATCAATTTCAGCAAAATAATGCAAGGCTAGAGTCTCTCTCTGGAGTCATATTTCAGCAAAATAAGCAAAATAATACAAATTCAAGTCATATTTCATGACAATTTGCAAGCCTTCGAGCTCAAAACTCTCTCTGGAGTCTCTCCCAACCATGGGTATCCCTCCACCAAAGTTGCTTCTTCCCTACCTGATGATGACCATTTTCCTCTTTCTCAAGATCCATTCTACAACTCAGTTATCCTTCAGCTATTCAGATTTCAACAAAACTTTAATACTTACTGGAAACGCCACAGTCTCGGGTTCAGCCATCCAGCTCACGCCAAACGCAGTGGACAACTGGGGTCGAGTCACATATTCAGAACCGTTTCATCTTTGGGATAAAGAATCCGGAAAACTCGCAGAATTCACTACCAAGTTCTCCTTTATCGTCGATTCGGAAGGTAAAGACAGATATTCAGATGGGATCACATTCTTCCTTGCAAGCCCCGATTTCCCACCACCTCGACCAACGGATGGGGCTGGCATTGGCCTTGTAAGCCGCGACCAAGCGAGAGACCCGAGTTTCTTAGATGCAAATAAATTCGTTGCGGTTGAGTTCGATACATTTCGCAACGATGAATGGGACCCTCCGGAGCCTGTTCATGAACACGTCGGTATCAATATCAACAGTATTAGATCTCAGAACTCCACACCATGGTCTAGTGTTATCAAGGAAAGTAGAACATATAGTGCTAGTATTAGTTACGATTCCGCTGCCCACAACTTGAGTGTCACCTTCACTGGGTTCAGTAATGGTATCATTCCAATTCAACAGCACCTTTCTTCTATGGTTGATTTGAGAGACTACTTACCAGAACGGGTTGAATTTGGCTTCTCTTCCTCTACAGGATTGCTTTCTGAATTGCACATTCTTCGCTCGTGGTCTTTTGAATCAACACCACCTTAATAATTTGTAGAGAGACAAACTTAATTCTAATAAATTCCCCCAGGTGTTTTAAGGTTCTTGTCGGTTGTTAAGTTTAAAGAGTTTGTAGCTTTTGTGTCTTTCGGTTTTTCATGTACATGCTCGTGGGAGATATAATGCCCGAGAGTTGTATGTGATCTAAATAAATCAACAGTGTAAGCTAGCCGCCGTATGAAAGACATGAAACCTCTGAATTACTATTTGTCTTACGTTCCTACTCTGTCTTAGTTCGTGTGTGTAACTTCTCCCATCTCTAACAACATTTACTGAATTCAGAAATCGACATATTAGGCAAGAAAACGAAGCAATCCGAGTTCTGATGTTTTAAGCTTCTAAAATCACTCTACAAACTGGAGCATTTTTCTTCAGATGCTCAAAATTTTTAGGCCTTTGAAGTGGTTCATAGATGATCATCCTAAGGAATCAATTGATTTTCTGGCTTGCATGGCGTGTTCCTGAACTCTCAACACCCTACTCTTCTCCGATTGACTCGATTTCATGAGGTTCCTTTACATGCTTCTTAAGTATTACTGAGCATGCTTCTAGTAATTTTATTCTCTTTAAGTTTTAGAGTGTAATTTACGTGAGAACTGTTTCACTCTCTGTTTTCTCGTAATTTATTCATGCGCGCGTTTCTGGTGATCGGTAACATTCCTTGTAAAGATCTAGCAGCACCTTCCCCTAAAACATAAGGAAAGACCAAACATCAACCAAGTAGTGTGGTTATTTTGCAGATCCTCAATGCAGACTTTGAATTAAAATGAGAATTGGTAAAGAGGGATTCTACTCATCATCCCACACCACACACACTATATATTTTAAAATTATTTATTATTTATTATTTTATTTTATTCTTGTTAAACTCATGAGTTGTTATACTTACCATCAATACACCACATACTTGTTATAGGAAAAATGAAAAAAAAAATTAAAATAGATGTGGTGTATGAGTGTAGAAGATCAAGTTGATATCACTAAAAATCAGGAAGAGCCAAACCTGCAATCATCGCTTGCCGAAATTAGTGCTACAAATAAGGGACGAGGACCTATGGATTTGAATTTGAATTAAATAGCTGTCAAACTCAATTTAGAATGTTGCATAAAGTTAGGAAATATGTTGTTAATTATGTTATATATACACATCCTGTAAACTGCAAAACATTTGAATAAGAATTACACAATTCAACAAAAGCTCTTATTTGTTTTCTTTACATGGTATCAGACTGACCATCAAAAGACCAACATCTACCAAATGTCTTCCTCATTCCCTTCTTCAACCAGCATCCCTCCTCAACAAACAACCTCTCCATCTGTCATTCCCATGACCAATGTTGTCACTGTTAAGCTCAATTCCAAAAACTATCTCCTTTGGAAGGCACAACTTGTGCCTTATTTTCTTGGCCAAGATCTGTTTGGCTATCTTGATGATACCACACCTCTTCCATCACAAACTATTTCTATCTCACACCCCGACAGTGGCATCATCTCTGAAATCCCAAATCCTGCTTACTCCCACTGGGTACGCCAGGATAACATCATTCTTAGCACCTTAATGTCCTCTCTCTCTGAAGGTGTCCTTGCTTAGGTGGTTAATTATACCACTTCACATGCTGTCTAGCATGCCCTTAATGAGAATTTCTTTTCAAGATCTCGTGCAAAAATAGTGCAAATACACACCCAACTGGCTACTGCCACCAAAGGCAATAAATCTGCAATCGAATATTTTTTGTTCATCAAGAGACTAACTGATGAACTAGCCATTGAAGGTCAACCTATGACCTGTGAAGACGTGATAACATATGTACTTGCAGGGTTAGGCCATGAGTATGACAGTTTTGTGGCCTCCATCTCCGCTCAAACAGACATGATTTCTCTTGAAGAAATATATTCCTTGCTGCTCACGACAGAAGCAAGAATCTCTCGGCATCAACTTGCTTCGCCTATTCAACAAGCATCTCTTAATGTTGCTCAAAAACAGCTTCAGTCTTTCACAAATCAAGGACGCGTTGGATATCGTGGCAAAAAGGACGTACACAACGTGGTGGCTATCACAACAGCACCCGTAACAATGATCAGCCTTCTCTGATCTGTTAGGTTTGTAATAAACCAGGCCACTCGGACAGAAAATGTTACCATCGCTTTGATGTCTCTTATCAGGATTCACTCAAAAATGAAAACAAACAAGCCATGGTAGCTTCCAATGGTGGGAACTGGGACACTGATTGGCACGCAGACTCAGGAGCTACTCACCATGTCACACACGACATCAGCAATCTAAATCTCAAACATGAAGAATACAATGGTTCAGATAGTGTTCAAGTGTGAAATGGTCAAGGTTTGCAAATCACAAAAACTGGTTCTACTAAACTCTCCACTCCCACCTCTTCTTTTATTCTTCATAATGTTCTCCTCATTCCTGAAATTCAAAAGAACTTATTATCTGTTTAGCAATTATGTGTTGACAACCATGTCTATTTTGAATTTCACAATAAATTCTTTTTGGTGAAGGATTACTCGGGGAAGGTCCATCATCGCGGCCAACTCAGTAACGGCCTCTATCAATTCAGCTCCACCACTCGCAACCCACATGCTCTATCTACTATCCGAGTCTCCTCTCGTGAATGGCATCGTCGTCTTGGACATGCATCGCAACCTATCATCAACAAAGTTCTCTCCAACAACAATCTTTTGGCTAGCAATAATAAAATGCCTTCTGTTTGTGCTGAGTGTCAAAAGGCTAAAAGCCATAATTTACCCTTTCAATATTCTCCACGTGTCTAGACATCCATTAGATTTAATATTTAGTAACGTGTGGGGACNATAATTTCTCATGCACAATACATTTTTAATATTTTATTTTATTTGTTTAATTTTATTTATTTTAGTTTCTTTTATTTTATTTTATTTGTTTAAGTTTTATTTTTATTTTTATTTATTTTTGCTTGTCTAATTTTTATTTTATTTTATTTTATCTTATTTTATTTTATTTTATTTTATTTTTATTTTATTTTTTTTAATTACTGCGCTGACTAAACGACATGTCGTTTGGTCAGCAGACCAAAACGACATGTCGTTTTGAGCTAATAGGTTTCTGCCGTTTGAGCTAAACGACGTGTCGTTTTGTCTAAAACCAAAACGACATGTCGTTTTGCCCATGAGTTCATTTAAACGCCTAAAGCTAAACGGCGCCGTTTTTGTCTAAGACTAAAACGACGCCGTTTTTCACCTTGATCATTTCTACCGTTTGGACTAAACGACGCCGTTTTGTCTACAGACACAAACGACGTCGTTTCGCGTCGTCTTCAACCTCTCGCCCGAGTCTTCTTCAACCTCCAGCCGTGCGTTTCCACCGCCCAATGCAGCATCTCCACGCCACCATGCACCTCCGCCGGCCACCAGCAACGTCAGACGGCGCCGACGGTCATTTCCTCCACCCCATGCACGGCAGAGATCCGGTCCGACACCACGGCAGTCTCACCAACTCCATCACATGCGTTCGGCAACTGCTCCTCCGCCGTGCCCAGCCACTTCGACGTCGCCAGCACAACCTAAACCACCTCCACGAAGCCAGCCACCTGCAGCCGCGACAAAGCTATCATGCATGCAAACCTCCATCATCTCTCGGGCTCTCTACTGGACGTACATGCATGCAGCAGAAAGAAAAAAAAAAAAAGCATGCAGACGAATGTGGAAACGCTGGAGAAAAGAAAAAGAAAAAGAAGAGAAAGAGAGACCGAGAACGTGGGAAGCAGAGGAAGAAAATAAAAAAAAAAGAAAGAAGAAGAAAGAAGATGCTGCAAACCGGAAGAGAAAGAACCGAAAAAGAAAGAAAAGAAAAGAGAAAAGAAAGAAGAGAGAGATGGCCGACCACTGCACATGCGGAGAGTGGGAGGAAAGAAAAAAGAGAGAAAAGAAAGAAAAAAAAAAAAGAGAGAAGGTGGGTGGGCGGCTGATGAAAAGCAGATACAAGTATACAGTGCAGTTCCTTTTTGCAGCCTATATAAGGCTTGTGAACGAAGTGAAGGGGAGCTGAGGTTAGAGGCTCTGTAGGATAGAGTAGGAGTAGTGCAGATTTTAGGAGAAAATGCAGATGAAGTGAGGGAGTTTGGTGATGCAGTTGAGAGCCTAATGGACCAACTGTGTTATCAAACTGTTCTCCTTTATCTGCAGTCTCCATTTTTTTATTTTATTTTTTTTATTTTAATTTATGTTATTTATTTTTCTGCACTTTAAATTAATGCCATTTATTTTTCAGCACTTTTATTTTACTGCACTTGTGTTATCGAACTGTTCTCCTTTATCTGTAGTCTCCACTTTTATTATTATTTTTTTTTAATTTATGTCCTTTATTTTTTTTAACACTTTTAATTCCTGCAATTGATTGGTATTGTTATTAGAAACTTTGATTATCTATATATTTCTCTTGATTCATTGTGATTTCTGAATACAGTGAATGCTTGAAAAATCTCTGTGATAATTAATTGGACTTATAGATATCTCTACCATCAATCCTGCACTTTTATTTTAGATAAAAAATTGGACAAACTTAATTTTATTTTTCAGTACTTTTAATTTCCGCACTTTTATTTTACTCTCCTTTATTTTACTGTCTTTAATTTTCTGCACTTTAAATTTCTGCATTTAATTTCCTGCACTTTTATTTTCTGTAATTTATTTTATGCTNTAAATTCACTGTCTCGCATTATAATTTCTTTAATTTTCACTGCATCTCAAACACTCCAATCAACCAAGAATGAATCTGGTTCACGACCAGTAAAAATCTTTTTTTCACTGCACTCTTTCTTCCATTGTACATATCATCTCTTTTTATTTTTATTTTCCCATCGTAAATATTCCCACCATTTTACACGAGTTTATTTTTAGCACTTTTCCTGTGGAGACGATCTAGGAATTTATTCCTAATTACTACTCGACACGCTCCTGCACTTGGGATAGCCTTTTGTACTGTTCATTTTCGAACGAGTCAAGTTTTTGGCGCCGTTGCCGGGGATGAGACAAATTTTTGAATGAGTCAGTTACCCATGGACCTTGATTTGTTGNTTTTTCACTGCACTCTTTCTTCCATTGTACATATCATCTGTGTTTATTTTTATTTTCCCATCGTAAATATTCCCACCATTTTACACGAGTTTATTTTTAGCACTTTTCCTGTGGAGACGATTTAAGAAATTAATCCTAATTACTACTCGACACGCTCCTATACTTGGGATAGCCTTTTGTGCTGCTCATTTTCGAACGAGTCAGGGACCTGCATCTGTTGTCTCTACCACATGAGCTAAATATTATGTTAGTTTTCTTGATGATTATTCCAAATTTTTTTGGTTATTTCCAATAAAGTTCAAATCCGATGTTGAAACAATTTTTCTACAATTCCAAGCATATGTTGAGAATCATTTTGAAAGGAAAATTAAAGTCATCCAATCCGATTGGGGTGGTGAATTCCGACGCTTAAATACATATTTCAAACCTAATGGAATTAATCATAGGCTAGCATGTTCGTATACTCATCAACAAAACTGATTTATTGAACGTAAACATCGACATATTGTCGAAATTGGATTAAATTTGTTGTCTCATTCTAATCTCCCGCTAGCCTACTGGGAAGATGCCTTCCAAACAGCCACATATATCATTAATTGACTCCCAACACCTGTCCTGAAAAACAAATCCCCCTTTGAACTATTGTATCATCATCTACCCAATTACTCATTCATGCGGGTCTTTGGCTGTGCATGTTGGCCAAACATGCGACCATATAATAAAAATAAACTCAGTTTTCGGTCGAATACGTGCATCTTTCTTAGCTATAGCCTCTGTCATCAAGGTTATAAATGTTTTTATCCTTCCACGGGAAAAACTTATATTTCGAGACATGTTATATTTGATGAAATAGTTTTTCTTCCTGTCAATTCCTCCAATCCCGAGTCCTCTACTCTTCAAACCATGTCCCTTCCCTCCAATATACATGTTTCTACTCCTACCAGCACCACACATTTGCAACCTTACTTATTTCCCACAGGAACACAATCTGCACATTGTTTACCTTCTATTGCAAGAACAAAGGAAGAGCACTCACCTCAGAATGAGTCTGCTATACCTGGTCAACACCCACACATAGCAGCTCCAACCTCAAACTTGACCTCTACTCAGTGCAGTACTCCATCACAGCATGCTGAAAACAGCCACCCTATGATTACAAGGTCAAAGAACAACACTCATCAGCCACGGAAACAATCGGATTGTTATATTCGATACCTTCTTCCGAGAGTTTTGATCACTGAAACAGCCACTCCAGCTGTAAAACCAACATCATTTACGAAAGCTGCTGAACATCTTCATTGGCGTGAGGCCATGAACAAAGAATTCGATGCCTTGCTACAAAATGGAACCTGGTCCCTTGTTGCACCTTCCCCACACACTAACATCGTCGGTTGTCGTTGGGTATATCGGATAAAAAAGAAAGCCGATGGAACCATTGAGCATTATAAGGCTCGATTGGTTGCCAAAGGCTTCCATCAATAAGAAGGAGTTGATTTTTCAGAAACTTTTAGCTCTGTTGTAAAACATGCAACAATTCGGTTGGTGCTATCTCTTGCTGTTTCTTATGGTTGGCCTATACTCCAACTTGACATGCAAAATACTTTTTTTCATGGTGATTTACATGAAGAAGTGTTCATGACTCAACCTCAAGGCTACATTCACCCACAGTACCCGAGTCATGTGTGTAAGCTACACAAGTCACTATATGGCCTACGACAAGCTCCAAGAGCTTGGTTTTCAAAGCTCTCAGATAAACTCAAGGCTTTGAATTTCAAAGAAAGTCAAGCAGACAACTCTCTTTTTATTCTAAAGACAAAAATAGAGGCTATTTAAATCTTGATATATGTTGATGATATATTAATTACAGGTTCAAGCACTATTGTCATCACCGAAATAATACAAAGTCTAAAAGCTAACTTTGTTGTCAAAGAGTTGGGAGATCTCCACTTCTTTCTCAGGGTTGAAGCTATTAGGAGCTCAGAGGGACTTTATTTCACTCAACGGAAGTATGTAATGGATTTACTAAAAAGGAGCAACATGGATAAAGCTAAACCGTGTACCACTCCAATGGCTTCTACATGTCACCTTACTGCCACCGATGGCTCTCCATGTACTAATGTGGTTCTATATCGAAGCATAGTTGGCAGCATGCAATACTTGGCTTTTACGAGGCCTGATTTGGCATTTGCAGTTCACAAAGTGAGCAAGTTCATGCATAAGCCTTTGGAATCACATTGGCAAGCCGTTAAATGAATACTTAGATATCTCAAACATACGGTTTCAACAGGCCTCTTCATAACCAAAGTAACAGATTTACGATTACAAGCCTATTCAAACTCGGACTGGGCAGCTGATAGAGATGATAAAAGATCTGTTGGTGCCTATTGCATTTTTCAAGGGACTAATCTAATTTCATATAGCTGTAAACAACAGCAAACAGTGGCCCAAAGCAGCACCAAGGCTGAATACAAGTCACTTGCAAACACTGCAGCCGAAATCATATGGATCAAGTCCATTTTATCTGAGCTTGGAATTTCTGTACATCACTCACCTGTGCTTTGGTGTGATAATATTGGCGCAACCTATCTCTCGTCAAACCCAGTGTTTCATGCTCAAACAAAACACATCGAGATCGATTTCCACTTTGTCAGGGATCAAGTGTCTCGCAAACAATTATCTGTGCAATTTATCTCAAGCGTGATCAACTAGCCGATGCCTTGACAAAACCGTTGCCACCAAGCAAGTTGAAGGCTGTCCAATTCAATCTGAATGTTCATGATCTCCCCTTCAAATTGAGGGGGCGTGTAGAAGATCAAGTTGATATCACTGAAAATCAGGAAAAGCCAAACCTGCAATCATCACTTGCCAAAATCAGTGCTACAAATAAGGGATGAGGAGCTGTGATCCTACGGATTTGAATTTGAATTAAATAGCTGTCAAACTCAAATTAGAATGTTGCATAAAGTTAGGAAATATGTTATTAATTATGTTATATATACACATCCTGTAAACTGCAAAACATTTGAATAAGAATTACACAATTCAACAAAAGCTCTTCTTTGTTTTCTTTACAGTGAGGATGATAAGTAGAATTATTCATGTTGTAGAGAAAATATGCACCACAAGTGAACTCAGAAGACCATCTATAGACTCTTGATTTTTCACGTCCCTATAGATCTCCGCAATGGGTTGCTAACAAACATAGAAAGAACCTTTTTTTCTAAAGCCTTTTGACTAAAACCAGCTGGGGAAGGATTCCTTTAATTTAGTACCCAATATTAGAGCCGTTAACAATGTAAGAGATGTGCTCTCAAGTACTTGCCCCGTTTTTGTGTGTTATATTTTAGCTAAAAGGAAGTCGACAGCACAGGGAGGAAGCTCAAGCTGGCATGAGAATCTTTGCAAAATGCCTACTGATGAGGAAATCCCTGAAACCATAAAACAAACTCCCTCTTCCAAATCTCCTGGACCTGATGGTTTCACTAGTTTTTTTTTACAACCACTATTGGGAGATTGTTAAGGATGACCTTATTAATACTATTAAATTCTTCTTTGCTCATGGTCATTTCTTGCAAGAACTCAATCATACACACATTGCTTTAATTCCCAAAACAGGCTCGCCTAACACAGTTCATCAATTTAGGTCAATCAGTCTCTCCAATGTGTGTTATAAAATCCTTGCAAATAGACTCAAGAAAGTTCTCAAAAACTTCATTTCTCCATATCAATATGCTTTTATTCCTGGAAAGATCATACAAGAAAATACTATTGTAGCGCAAGAGATTTTCCATTTTATGAAAAAAACCAAGAAAAAAAAAGGTTGATGGCAGTAAAGATTGATATGGAAAAAGCTTTTGACTTTATGGAATGAGACTTTCTTCTGATTATTCTCAATTGCCTTGGATTTCATTCAAAATAGATTCATTGGATCAAAACTTGTATCACTACTATCTCCTTTCCCCTTTCCCCATTCCTTTTTATTATTGAGAGTGACGTTCTTTCTAGATTGATTATCAAGGAAGAGAGCCTAGGCGTTATCAAAGGAATCAAGATGGGCAGAGATGGCCTTTTTCTCACACATCTTCTCTTTGCCGATGATCTTATTCTTTTCGGAAAGGCTTCTCTTACCAATGCTCATTCTTTCCTTAAATGTCTAGAAAAATACTTCGAGTGGTCAAGCCAAAAGATCAACAGATGCAAATCTTCAATTCAGTTCAGCAAAACCACTCCTCCCTCTTCCATTAGGGAAATTAGATCAATAATGGACTTCAAGCTTGCCTCTAATAAGCTTAAATATCTTGGTCTTCATCTCAATTTGGATAGATCAAACAAACATTTCTTTGAGGATTTTAAAGAAAAAATCTAGCAAAAACTGTCAGGTTGAAAAGCCAAACTTCTTTCTCAAGCAAGCAGAACTACTTTGATAAGATCTGTAGGTTACTCTATTTCGGCTTACATGATGTCAAGTATTCTTATTCCAAAAAATATTGCAACCAGCATTGACAGATCTTTTATGAGATTTTGGTGGGGTTTTAATCCAAATAAGACTTACAATTTTACTCCCAAGTCTTGGAATTCTATTTGTAAACCAAAATCCATGGGGGGACTAGAATTAAGACTCATTTCCACTTTCAACAAAGCACTCTTGAGCAAGCTTGGTTGGTCTCTCATTCAAAATGATTTAAGCAGCTCAAATCTTTGGAAAAAAGTCATTTCTCACAAATACCTGAAGTCCTCCTATTGGTTGGAAGTTTAGATAAAGAAAAGTGACTCTAAAGTTTGGAAAGGGTTAGCAAAACAAAGGGAGTTTATTGCTACCAGTGTTTGTTGTCAAATAAACAATGGTGTAACCACCAATGTTTGGAAGGATTGCTGGATTCCTTCTATGTCCCCTCCATTCCCAATTCCTTCTTCCCCTGTCACTTTCAAGGATCCTGATTTAAAAGTTTCTGAGCTTATCTTAAAAGAGCCAAGTAGATGGAATGACCTCCTGCTTCTTCCTCTTTTTTCTGCTCATACTGTTCAAGAGATCAACAAAATCCCTCTAGCTCAATAAAACTTTCAGAATGTGAGGGATAGCTTAAAATGGCTTCATCACTCTACTGGCAGATTTTCTGTCAAGTTGGCCTATGAAGCCATTGTTCAAAATCCTAATAATGGTCTTTACGGTCATATCCCTCATATTTGGAAAAAGTTTTGGTCTCTTCAAATTTAGGATTGCCTCAAACTTTTCACTTGGAAGGTTTTGAGCAATGCCTTCCCTACTAGGTCCTTACTGAATCATTGCATCTCCCTTAACAATGACCAGATTCTCTGTCCCATTTGTCATTCTGATGAAGAATCAACTTCCCACTTGTTCTTAAAGTGCTTGTATTCTAGAATTTTGTGGAGACAGTCACCATGGCCTTAAAATATTGAATTCATAATTGGCCAGGACATAAAAGAACAGATTTTGGCCATTCTTGATCCTACTGCCATTCTAAACATTCAATCGCAGGAAGCTCATAGTTTTCAATTGTTTGCGATTTTAGCAATGGATTGCTTGTGGTTTTATAGGAATCAAGTTATACATGGCTCAAATTCTATTCATATAGAACATTTTGTAGCGCAAGTCTCAAAACTTTATCAGGAACATAGGAAAGCTTGGACTTTTAAACTCACACATGGCAACCCCCACCCCCGGGAACATCCTAAAATAGGAAAGATTTATGTTTCCTTTGATGCAGTAGTAAGACAGGCATGTAGTACAGCCTCTGCAGTAGGAAGAGATCATCTAGGAAATATAGTGGGTTGTGTAACTGAGTTTACCACTAGCTATAATCCAAACTATGGAGAAGCGCTAGCAGCTTTCATAGGTGTCAAAATGGCTATAAGGAATCAATGGAAAAATATCATTTTGCAAGGTGACTCACAGGTGGTAATTTCAGCCCCATCCATTCTCATCAAAACTTTGATTGGCTCATAGAAGGACAAATGAAAGACACCAGATTATTGCTAAACAGTCTTGAGAGTTGGAAGGTTGTTAAAATGCATCGAGCTCAGAACCGATGCTCGCATACAATGGCGCAATGGGTTTCTTCAAATGCTATTTTTGGAGATATACCCCTCATCAAATTACCTGAGTGCATGTTGGATTTTCACAATGGGAAAGACCCACCATTAGTTTCTGTAATAGTCTAAGTTTAAGTTTAATTTGTTAGCTTTGTCTGAATGGTTGTAATAGTCTAGCTTTATTTCTGTAACTAAACTCTATTTAAAGTTTTTGAATGAAGATCTCATAGTTTGGAAGAAAAAAAAACAACTCAAAAAGTAAAGCATGGCTCTGTGAATTGGATGGAAAGCATTCAGAATTATTACTTGTTGACCTCTATGCCTGAGATGCTTAGGTACTCCAACTCCTACCATAGCTACAATCCAGCAGTTGAAGCGCATTGAAGATGAGAAAATACTCCAAAATGAAAAGCAACTGGGTCCTAGCTATTAGAATATCCAAGAGTTAATATCTATATTATTTTTTAATTTTCTTTTATAAAAAATTGCCTCTGTGAAATTGATCAATTGTCTGAATTGAGGTGTTCGATTGATCAACTTTTTTTTTTTTGGGCCACTCGATCAAACATTAAAAAAGATCACAAGATGCATGTAAAAATAAGGGGAAAAAATGGGCTTTATGTTTTTTTCCCTAAGCATAAAGAGCATTACCTCTTTAGTATAAAATAGTAAGAATATCTCTATGTCCAGTTCGATCGATCGATCCCCTTGGGATTGAATCCCATTCAAACACACATCAATGACATCATGTGTCAAACAGCATCACATTTTTATTTTTGAAATAAACAGATCACATAATATTTAAACTAAACTGACTTGAAAATCTCTACACACTAGACGAGTCTTTCCATTAGAGAATTCAATGCCTTTTGTACCCGTCATCCGCATATCCCTCAAAACTTTATATAGAGACATTTATGCACATTGGCACCATATTCAAGATTTCTTGCTTAAAAAAGAGCCCTAGACTTAGACATATCGATTGTGGGGTGATGATTTCTTCTTGGATCTATTTATCTTAATTTTTTTTTGGTGTTATCATTATTGCAAACTTTATGTGAGATAGAGTCATAGATCTATTATTTGGTCGTGTTTTCTAAATACTTTATACAAAAAATAATTTTTAATAAAAAACTAACGATAAAAAGTTATAAAGTATAGTATTATAATATATATTTTGTTTTTACATCTCTAAAATCTGCAAAATAATTAAATAAGTTAAAAAGACGCTGCCTTGAATCAAATCGAGACATCAAAAGAAAGATAAATGATGATGTTCCACCTCACTTATAAAATAAATAATATTATATATAGTTTATCCTCATGTGATAATATTATAAAATAAATTGCCCTTGAATCAAATCAAGACATTTAAAATAAAGATAAATGATGACATTTCACCTCACTTATAAAGGAAATATGTAGTTTATATAAAAAAAAAATAATATTATATAGTTTATATTTAAATTAATGAGGTGCTTCGTGTTAAGCAAGAGACTCAGTCAACACTAAACACAGCAGACTTATCGTCAACTGCTTCAATATCGGCAACAACATTATCAACTCCAACAACCTGATTCCGCATATCTTGTACTTGATATCCTTCATTTCAAATGTATTCTTATCATTATAATTGTAACAACCTACTGTATAAATAAACCAATACACGAACTGGTTTGGCATTGAAGCCAGAACCTTCATTCTTATCTTATTTCTTTCATGGTATCGAGCCACTCTGCTCACGCACATCTACACTGATCCCCTCAGAATTTTTTTTTTCTTTACTCGTCTAAATGGCTGCCTCATCATCTGTCAACTTTATTGCCCCCAACCTTAGCCAACTTGTTTCAGCTAAGTTGGATGAGACCAACTATCTCATGTGGTTGTCTCAAATTGTACCGGTTCTCAAAAGTCATGATCTAATGGGCTTCGTGGATAGTTCAATACCGTGCTCCTCTCAGTTTCTCCTTGATGATCAAGGGAAATCAACAACTACTCTCAATCCTGAGTATATTCTATGGAATCGAAAGGATCAATTTGTTTTAGGCTGGATTAATGCCACTCTTTCTGATAAAGTGGCACCATCTGTGTATGGTCTCAATTCAGCTCGACCTGCTTGGCTTGCTTTGGCCAATAAATTTGCTTCTCCATCTCAATCTCGCATTAACCACTTAAAGCGGCTCCTCCAAACTTTGAATCAAGGTTCCATGAAGTGTGCCGCTTACCTTGATTCAGCAAAACAACTAGCAGCACAACTAGGAGCTGTTGGTAAGACTATTGATGATGATGATTTAATTGCTTATATTGTGAGTGGTTTAAATCATTCATATCATCCCTTTGTCACATCTATATCCATTGTCACCCGAGACAAAGCTCTCTCCTTTGAAGACTTCCAAGCCGAGCTACTATCCTGTGAATTACTTCTAGACACTCAGCACCACTCAATTCCACCTGAAACAAGTAACTTAGCCCTGTTTGCTCCCAAATATCCCCAACAGCCTTACCACAGAAAGCCAAAATACCCCACAAGATCCCACCCGCAAACCTTCCAACCTCCAAATTACTCTAAAAAGCCTGCACCTATTACTCAATCATTTTCTTCTCCTCGGCCAAACCATCCTCAGCAAACTTTTAATACCCCACGCACCCCTTGCCAAATCTGTGGCAAACCAAACCATCAGGCACTTGATTGTTTTTATCGCATGGATTATGCATATCAAGGTCGCCATCCTCCTCCTCAATTAGCGGCAATGGTTGCTCAAACTAATGCTACTCATATTGCTGAAGATCCTTGGTTTGCTGTCAGTGGGGCTAATCAACATATTACAGCCAATCTTGAGTAGCTTACTCTTGCACAACCGTACACTGGACAGGAACATGTTGCTGTTGGTAATGGACAAGGTTTGAAAATCAAAAATACTGGTTCCATAATTCTCCATACACCTACTTCTTCACTTAAACTTAGTCAAGTTCTTCATTGCCCTCAAGCTTCTGCAAATTTACTCTCTATTAATCAACTCTGTCTTGATAATAATTGTTTCTTCATTCTAACTGCTTCTCATTATTTTATCAAGGACAACCTCACAGGGAAGACACTGTTGGAAGGACAGAGTAGTGGTGGACTTTATCCCATCAATTTGCAAACGTTAGTTCTCAATAAACCACTTGCAATGGCAGCGATAGTAGGAGTCAAAGCCTCTGTTCCAGTTTGGCATTCTAGATTAGGACATGCTTCGCACTCAGTTGTTACTCAGTTATTAAATAAACATTCTCTCCCTTATGTTGGTTCATTGAATAATAGTGAAGTCTGTGAGCCTTGTCAACTTGGTAAAGGCAAGCAACTTCCCTTTGTTAGCTCAAATCGAATAACAAGTTCACCTTTGGAACTTATTCATTCCGATGTTTGGTCTTGCTCAACTCCATCACTTAGTGGATGCCGTTATTATGTTATTTTCATTGATGACTTCTCTCGGTTTACATGGCTTTATCCTCTTCAAAATAAATCTGATGTCTATGTATGCTTTCTCAAATTTAAAGCTCTCATTGAAAATCAATTATCCTGCAAAATTAAGAAACTCCAAACCGATGGAGGTGGGGAATACATGTCTAAACCTTTTCAATCTTTTCTTGCAACCAATGGCATTCATCATCGCATTACATGTCCCCACACTCCTCAGCAAAATGGCACTACTGAAAGAAAGCATAGACATATTACTGAAATGGGATTATCATTACTTGCTCAATCTCATTTACCTTTCACATATTGGGTGGATGCCTTCTTAACTGCCATATACCTTATTAATCGTTTGCCTACATTGGTTCTTAACAATAACACACCTTTCTTCAAACTATTTGGCAATATTCTAGATTATACATCTCTTCGTACCTTTGGATGTACTTGTTATCCGCTTTTAAGGCCATATACATCCCACAAACTCATGTTCCGTACTAAGAAATGTATATTTCTGGGTTATAGTACCAATCAACGTGGCTATAGGTGTCTAGATCCAGTGTCTCATAAACTTTTTATCTCTCGGCATGTGATTTTTTATGAACTTACGTTTCCTGCAAAAGATGGCTTGAAGTCCTCACAACCTTCCACTGTGGCTACCTCTCATGGTAATTTCTTTCCCATCTCGTTTCCTTCAAATTTCACTTCTGATTTATCTATTTCTAATATTAGACCTGATATCCTTCTTAGTACTCATACAGATTCATCTACGTCTCATCATTCTCCTGATCAAACCACTTTATCATCTTCATATGATTTCATTTCTCCCCCATCTAGTCCCAGTCCAGATATTTCTCCATCTCTGCCTCACCCTCCACCCGCACCTATAATTCCTATTGCATCTCAAAAATCTCATCCTATGACCACTCGGTCTCAAACAGGACATCTCAAGCCCCGCACCTTC
>QEOT01123934.1:0-66878 GCA_003123785.1 Pterocarya stenoptera | reverse complement strand
ATCCAATGGTCAGATTGATCGACTTAAAGCTCGATTAGTGGCCAAAGGTTTTGAACAAGAAAGTGGCATAGATTTTACTGAGACATTCAGTCCAGTTATTAAACCTTCCACAATTCGAGTTATTCTTGCTCTTGCTGTTCATTTTGATTGGAATATACAACAATTGGATGTTTCTAATGCTTTCTTGCATGGTGTTTTACAAGAAGAAGTCTATATGAAGCAACCTCAAGGCTTTGTTCATCCGGATTTTCCTACCTATGTGTGCAAACTTGAGAAGTCCTTATATGGACTCAAACAAGCCCCACGGGCTTGGTTCATGAGCCTATCTCAGTCTCTACTTCAGTTTGGATTTATCTCCTCACCAGTGGACTCTTCATTATTTATTTATCATCAAGGAAATATTCACTTGTTCTTTCTCATCTATGTGGATGATATTCTTGTGACAGGCACACATCCTTCTCTTATTACTTCTCTTATTACCAAGCTGCAACTGGAATTCAAAATGAAGGATCTTGGCTTGTTAAATTATTTTCTTGGTATTCAAGCTCATCGAGACTCTACGGGCTTACACCTTCAGCAATCAAAATACATTGGTGATCTTCTCCATCGCACTAAGATGATTGGTGCCAAACCTTATCCTTCGCCCTGCTCCTCGGGACATAAGCTTTCAGCTCATGATGGTGACCCTCTCTCGGCAGCTTAAATTATTGAATATCGCCAAACTGTTGGTGCTCTACAATACTGCACTTTGACTCGTCCAGATATTGCCTTTTCAGTTAACCAACTATGCCAAAATATGCATTGTCCAAGATCTACTCACTGGTCTGCTGCTAAGCGAGTTCTTCGCTATCTCAAAGGAACAATTGACAATGGCTTATGGTATCAAAAAGGATCTATTACTCTTCAAGCATACTGCGACTCCGACTGGGCTAGTAATCCTGATGATCTCCGTTCAACTACAGGCTATGGTGTTTTTCTTGGTTCATGTTTAGTATCTTGGGCTGCCAAGAAACAAACTGTTGTAGCACGCTCCAGCACTGAGGCAGAATATCGGGCTTTAGCAATCACCACAGCCGAACTCTATTGGGTTAGAATGCTTCTTAAAGAACTATGTATACCGCTTCCTGTCCCTCCCACAATTTGGTGTGTTAACATTGGTGCATTAGCTTTGGCTTCTAATCCTGTCTTTCATGCTAGAACCAAGCATATTGAAGTGGACTACCACTTTATCCGTGAGAAAGTTCTAAATAAAGATATCACAATCAAGTTTATTTGTTCTCAAGATCAGATTGCTGATGTTTTTACAAAAGGATTAAGTACCAGTCATTTTTGTGAACCTCGGAACAAGCTGCAAGTGTGCCTACCCCTTCCAGCTTGCAGGGGGATGTTAAGCAAGAGACTCAGTCAACACTAAACACAGCAGACTTATCGTCAACTGCTTCAATATCGGCAACAACATTATCAACTCCAACAACCTGATTCCGCATATCTTGTACTTGATATCCTTCATTTCAAATGTATTCTTATCATTATAATTGTAACAACCTGCTGTATAAATAAACCAATACACGAACTGGTTTGGCATTGAAGCCAGAACCTTCATTCTTATCTTATTTCTTTCACTTCGATCGACCTCATGTGATATTATGTGTGCATGCATGTTTTTGTAGCAATTAATAATTTATCCTCTCTACCCTAACGATACTCTCATATATATGTATGCATGGACATGGCTTTCGGATAACAACAACTCCTTGAGCAGGACAAGATCAGACAAAGAAAGAAAGAAAAAGCTTAGATATACATATTATATATATATATATATAAATATATATACACACTAGCGAATGGTTTAATTTTATGCAGGACCAAGTCGTATTTCCATTAACACTCAAATAAAACATATAATTAATGAAAGGTTGAAAAGTCATTGCCAACAAACTATCTATCATTTAAATAATCAGTTCTGAAAGAGAAATAAATAAATAAAATAAAATAAACGAAAAGACAAAAAACACCGAACACAGAAAAAGAAAATAAAAAGATGAAAAAGACAAAACATAAAAAATAAAAAAAAGACAAAAATAAGAAAAATGTATTTTTAATATATAAATATATATACACATTCGAAATTAGATTTCTATTTTTCTTTTTTTAAAGAGTTGATAGTCATCCACATAGCAATTCCGTCTTAAGTTTATTAATAAATCCTCGTGACAAAAAAATACCGTAAAAACAAAAAGACATGAATTTACAACAAAAATCCAATGCATCAAAACAAAACAATAATAGAAACCCCAACCAAACCAGGACCAACAACCAGCTAAACTCCTGACACTCGGAGAAACACCGCATCCAAGCATAAAAAAAAAAAGCAATTAAAACCATAAACCGAAAGAAGCAACAGACAAAAGTAAGGATAAATCAATTAGCTGTTAACTTTGTCCTTTACATTTTGGTATCTTTTCTTAATTACTACATTAATTAAACCAATAGCTACGTCATCATGAATAGGAATGTCGACGTACTATGCAGGACCTACTCGTATTTCTAACACTCAGATAAAACATATAATTAATGAAAGGTTGAAAAGTCGTTGCCAACAAACTATCTATCATTTAAATAATCAGTTCTGAAAGAGAAAAAAATAAAATAAAAATCGAAAAGACAGAAAACACCGGACACCGAAAATAAAAATAAAAAGATGAAAAAAACAAAACATAAAAAAGAAAAAAAAGACAAAAATAAGGAGGACGACAATTTTACCATTCATGCTTATCGACACTTATTGTATATGCTATAGATATACACTAGCGAAAGGTTTAATTTTATGAACATGGCTTCGCTTGTATGGATACAAGTAATGATATCACGATTGTATTGAGATGATGAGGAAGTCACGATCCTGCCCAAAGAAAAGACATCCACCCACTTCATAAAAGAGTCTATGCCTATCTATTACTATATATAAAAGTCAAGTTCGGCTTTTCCAACATGTCGTGCATTCCATGTCTTTCAGTTTTAAAATGCACTTTCAGTTTTTTGGTATTTGTCATTGTACCCGAAACGGCATGTTTATTTCTGCATGGCTCTCACTCAGGTTTATTTCTGGTATTAAACCATTTCACCAAGCCGTTGCACTGTAAAGCCAAGCAAGCATCTCAACAATCTGCATGTCTAACACCCAAACCAGTAAGGAAACCATCGTAAACGATAGGCACCAAGCCCAAAGCCCCACCACACTACAGCCACCACCACTACATTTAGTTGGAAACTCGAAACCCGACGTGACCCACAAGGGGATTCACCTTTGCACCATTCAAACTGAGAGCCTCTGTTTTAGGAGGCCAAAAACAAAACTATTTTGTTCATCAAGATTGGAAGATAATCCAAAGCATGGAAATATAATAGTAAAAGCAACATTAAGTGAGCCGACACACTGATCTATTTTAGGAAACCAAAACAGGGCATTATAGGAACGTCACAATTGCACTGGTTCTCAGAACTCTTCAAGGTTAAAAACTCAATGCAAGGACCAAAAGAAAGTTTATAGTGAGTGGGATACAGTGGAGAAATTTAATGCAAGTGGGATATATATATATATAACGGTAGTAAACCTGTAGAGTTTGTTTTATGAACCTGGACACTCCGCATATATATATAATATATAATATATATGGGTTGTGGACACACACACACACATATATATATATATATCTATATATATATAAAAGCTGCTCATTCAAGGTTCATGCCGCTTATATATAATATACATTATATATATACCTGAAAACAGTCTTCGCATATTTATTGATGAGTAGTTGTCTTGACTGTGTTTAACGTGAGTGGGATATATAAATACATATATAAGAGTTGCAGCAAGTGAGCATTGTGAAACATTAAGGAAAGAGGCAACCATTATCAAAACATAAACTACTATCAAAGAGGCAACCGTTACATGAAGAGGCAGCCATTTTAAAAAATTAAACTGAAGAGGCAACCGAAGAAACTGAAGTGGCAAATATGAAGTGGTTCTCTTTTTTTCACTCTTTCGATCATATATATTTTGGAAAGTTACATTTCTTTATTTCACTTTCTTCTCCTCTTGCTCTCTCTCAAATCAATGCCACTTCGACCACGATGCCAAGCCACAATATATTTTTGCATTAAACTGTGTTTCGGTTGTGGAGGTGCTGTGACTTCATCTCAAAAATTTTGGTTTCACATCCTGTAGCGGTTAGTGATTTATTATTTCCTAAAATGATATTTTTGTTTTCATGCACATGCATTGGTATTTTTC
Source organism: Pterocarya stenoptera (assembly GCA_003123785.1). Classification (NCBI taxonomy): domain Eukaryota; kingdom Viridiplantae; phylum Streptophyta; class Magnoliopsida; order Fagales; family Juglandaceae; genus Pterocarya; species Pterocarya stenoptera. The sequence goes on along the minus strand of QEOT01123934.1, from coordinate 62,578 downwards.
CTATTCTAAAAACAAGTTGATAGATGTGTTTATGTGTAGAGCCACTCTTTCTGAATTAGTTCCAATACTGTGTCATTTCTTTATTATTATTATTTTTAAATCAATGCAAGTTTGGTCTTAGAAAGTCTTCAATTAATGGGCATATATATATATGGTGCACAAACAGAAACTAAAACACGAGATTTCATACAACCTTTCAAGTTCTTCAATTGAATAGTAAATAAATAAGGGGCCAAAAATTTTCTGCTCTACTTAATTGGTATGAAAACTGAGGAATCCAATGAACTCGAACTTATTTTGGCGGTACTCATGATCACGTTCACCATAATCGTCTGCATGATACTGATCCCACAACTTTTAATGCATTATTATTTTTGGTTGGTATGCTTTAAATGCTCAGCAATTGTGTTTTTTTTTTTTTTTTTTAAGTGTTGAAAGGAATTTCATACATACATACAATATTATATATATACATATATTATAAACAAATAGACATATCGATTCGATTAATGCAATCGGCCTAATCTATCATAAATATACGACCTCATTGTTGGGAAAAAACATATCTTTCTACTACGACTTGATGAGTACAACTTCAAATATGGATGGAAAAACTACACAATTCAACGAATATTTGATCCCGAATTTATAGAATCAAAGTGAATTAAAAATGTAACAATAAATTACACGATTTGGTATTTAATTATATTTTCTATCAGATTTTATATTTATAATGGTTTTAGTTCTCATTGTTCAATCAATTTGTTGGGGGTGTTGATCAGTACACTGATATACTATACTTGACTAAAAATATAATAATTAAAATGTTTTATACATAAATATTTTTGAATGATATTAATTTTATTTCAAGAAACTACTGTAGACATCAATATCAACATCAACTCAAATACAAAGGAAGATGATCATAAATCTCAGGCTACATCATCCAAGAGGAGAAAAATTCAGAAAAAATATTAATTGAACAATTGTGTCTCATATTAATTATATCTATTTTACATTGTTTTAAATTGAACAACCATATATATATACACATATGTATATTACATTTTTAATATTGTAAATTGACCATGATATACATTTTATTAATAGTTGTGGTAGTGATTATGTATATTAATGAACTATTTAGAGTTATAAAATTCAACATAAAATACAGAGGAAGAGAATCATAAAACATAGGCTACATCCAAGAGGAGAAAAATCTAAAAAAAATAGTAGATTGATATAATATTTTAAAATATATTTTTTATAAATGTAAAATATAAATATACAACCGTGTCTCATATTAATTGTATTTATTTTACATTATTTTAAATTGAACAATCATATATATATATATATTAAATTTCTAATATTGTGAATTGACCATGAAATATTTATTGATAAAGTGAACTCTTTTATATATGCATGCTCCATTTTATATAAATTTGATATATATTTTTTTAATAGTTATGATAGTGATTATATATAATGAACTATTTACAATTACAGTCCGCGCATTACACAGGTTATAAGCTTGTTATTAATAATAGGGTATCACCACTCAGTGAGCATCCAAAGCAATCAACTCTGGTCTTCATATTTCTGTCAAAAAAAACTCTGGTCTTCAAATTAATGCTTTTTAAGTACTTATCTTCTTTTTTCTTTTTGAATCATATATATATATATAATATATGTATCACTCGTGTCACCACAAAACTAAAGTCTTCTACTTATTATCTGATTAATTTTAATATATATATAAATACATTAAATAAATTTTATAATATTTAATATTATCCATATCATAAAAAAATCACATTAAAATAAATATATAAATTAACATTACTTTATATCATACATTGTAAGAAAGACGTGCAAGTGGTCAAAGATAAATTAACATTACTTTATAACATGAGTAATGCNGTTAAAAAAAAAAAAAAAAAAACCCAAGTCGTCTCCTGCCCAACATCCCCTCCCCCCTCCCTGCTACTCATTTTCTCTTCAGAATCAGACCTTGAAAACCCCCAACGAAACTAAAATAACTCTTCAAAACATCCACACTTGCTGTCCCAAACTAAGGCTTGCTTCTTCCACATAAGGCTTGCTTCTTCCACATATGTGTGCTATTGGCCAAGAAGAATAAGGGTAGATCCTCACATAAGCATCTGGATGTGGTGCTCTAAACAATCAAATGAGGCCAAATGGTCATAAATTGCTATGCATTAATTGTAGATGAGACATAACTTCTCTTCGAACTTGGTCTCTTTTTATTTTCCTAGTTGTTGTGAGTGGAAACGGTTTCTCCTATAACAACTACATCTTTAGTGTCTTGAACCTTTGGAAAAACAAAAGGAATCGCTAAATAAAAAATCCATCTTAATAATATAACATATACAAACCAATACTTATGTTAGATACATACCCATTTATATTCTTTTCTCTACAATAGTGTAGAAGAATTTCAATGGATAAGACTAGCCCTCCATTTTCTACCAAGTGTATAAAGCTTGTATCAGACCAAAGCCAATTTTCTGTCAACCGAATACAAGCAATAGCCATCTTTGTCAGTCTAGCATCCGGAATCCCAACAATGACAATGCCAATTATCGAAATGGGTTTCTCTGGCATTTTGACGAAGCTTGAAGATGACAAAATAGAGGGATAATATGTGAAGTCGAAATGGGTTTCGAAATGGGTCTCTTTGGATTTTTTACGAAGCTTGAAGACGACAAAATACGCGAAGTCGAAATGGGTAGAGAAATGGATTTCTCTGGCTTTTCAAAGAAGCTGGATAGAGAAATGGGTTTCTCTGGCTTTTTGATGAAGCTTGAGGACGACGAAATATGCGAAGTCGAAATGGGTAGAGAAATAGGTTTGATCTCTGGTTTTTTTACAAAGCTTGAAGACAAGCAGTAGAAAAATGGGTTTGACGAAGCTTGAAGACGACGAAATGGAGGGACAGGTAACTGTAGTATTATTTTTTTGAGCAGTGCTAGGGACACCGCTGCGGCTACCGCTAGGTGTCCCGCTAACGTTAATTTATGTGTTTTTTTTTTTTTCAACATATATTTTTTTAATATTTTTAATATTTTTAAAAAATAAAAAAAAATCACATCTTTATTAAAAATTATTTTCTTAATCAAGAAATAAAATAAATAAAATAAAAAACAAAAAAAAATCCCAGCGGGACTGGGAGCGGGACTGGGAGCGGAAAATGTATCATTTCCCTATTTTTTTATTTCAAAAGCATAGAACGTGGCAAGTCACATATAGCGGAAAGTGGAAGCGGGACAATACGAGTGGTGGGCGTAGCATTATTGTTATAACATTAATTTTTTTATTGTAAATTTTTTTTTATTGTTGATGTGTACCTTGTATAATGATCAAAGATGAATAACAAGCGCAAAAGTTTTTTTTAATCTATTTCAATCCATCAATATTATACTTTTCGTTTTTATATTTATTAAAATTTACTTTTTTTTTTCATTCATTAAATTATTTATTAATCATTTTTATTAAATCAGATTATTTTTATACAAAATGTTTTTCACTCAACTGGGCAGCACGTTGCTTCCCTACCTAGTAGATATTTATATGTCAATCAGCTAAATAACTATTTTGGGGGTCTGAACGGCTACGCACGTCCTGGCACTCAACAAACATGTACATATCCATTTGGAGTTCGAAAAACCAATGTTTACCATTTTCTGATCTCTTCCATACACAAATTAAAATGTCTGTTGCAGGCTCAACGGATAATTAATAAAGTATATGCCAGGCTAGTTCTCTTGCTTTAAAAAATGAAAAAAAAAAAGGCAACGCGCGCGCGCGAGTGTACATTACTGGAGCACATGTACAAGAGGTTCTAATAAAGGTACATCCATAATAGGCACTTTTCTCATTTTCTTGTAAGTTATAAAGTAGCCACTTTATTAATCTTGATGGCTAGTTCTTAATGGCCAACCGGAGGTTACACTTTTTATTTTTATAATTATTCTCATCTCATCTAATTATTATAATTTTTTTAAATTTTTATATAAAATAAAATAAATAATTTAACTTTTTCAAATCATTAAATAAAAATAATGTTAAAAAAAATATATTATAACAATATTATATTCAACTTTTAACTTTTATTTCAACTCGTCTCATCTCATTTTATCTCATCTGAGAAAACAAACGAGACTATTTACATCGCCCCTCTCCTATTTAGATGTAATAATGTGTAGCACAAATAGAAAAATCTCTCTCTAATTTAGTACTTCTCTCTAGTCCCGACATTTAGACTATTGAATATGTGTGTTACTTTGGTCTTACCACGTAGCATACTTTACAATCGATACATGAAGATTTTGAATTAACAAAAACAACAGAAAATATTGTTAGAATATATTTTTTTAACATTATTTTTGTGATTTAAGATCTAAGATATTTTCGACGAGATAATATCTTTTCCATTGTTTATTTTGATCTAGTATTTTTAACAGAGGTAATGCTATTTATTTGTAAAGGGGTGTTACGTGTGTAACATAATTGAATTGTATGACATTATAATGAAAAATTTTACTCAATAGTCCTATATCATACACCTACTTTTATTTTTATTTTTTTTATTTTTTTCCTTCAACAAGTGTGTGGTATAAAGTTAATGAGTAGAAGAACTCTATTTTAGAAAAAAAAATTAAATAGAATTAATTTTTTACACTAATTGAAATGGTAAATGTTGATATTAATAATATATTTGATATATCAACAAGTAGATTTTAAAAAAATGTGTTTTTCATGAGCATATATACCAAGGCTGATTTCCTAAGCATTCATGATTGGCTTGGGTGGCAAAAATTCCGGTCCTATTTTAATTTTGGTTATCTTTCTTTCTTTTGGACGAAGTTCTTATTATTTATACAATTTTTTTTTGTCAATTATATATAGTTAAACACCGGTTGTTTGTCCTAAAAAATTGAGGTTACAAGAAAACATGAATTTAATAATTTATTTAAATAAAATAATAAAAACTATGAAATAATTGAGACTTTAATAGTGTGTTGTGTGTAAAAACACATGCCTATAAATAAAATTATATTTTTAAAAGGAGTTTTTTATGTTATTACTCATAATATTGTTGACAAGACATGATATTCCATCACGACAATCATGAAAAAAAAAACGATTTACTTGATAATCCGACAATACTTTTTTAGATTCGTAATTTCTGAGAATCTTTTTTACAGACACGCGCGCACAGGTTGAACAACGGAGTAGGCGTGTCGGACTTTGAGCAAAGCGTGAGCACACACCTGTGATGCTTTTCTACCGGGGAAAGAACAATGTGCAGCCAAAAGTAATGTCACCTCTAGATACATTGTCTAAAGACAAGGTAATTTCAGCATTCCCTTCGCTGACCATTCAATGAATCTATTGATCAAGGGGAGAAAGATAATTGTCTAAAAGTTTTCTCATCTTGTCAATGTTATTTTGCAATAGCTTATATTGCCCTTCGTTACAGGAAGCAATTGAAACATGGTTCTTTGTACAGGCAGATTCTGGAAATATGTTCATTATTTGTTTGTTTCTTATATAGCAAAAAACTAACCTTGAGGGGTTACTCAACTGTTCCAGTCTTGAGTTTGCTCCCTAATAGTCACCAATTTGAGTTCCATTTGGCCCATTGGAGGTTTATCTTGTCGTTAATTTCAAAGTCTCATAAGATTAGTAGAAGTGCACGCAAGGTGATCCGGATACCCACGATTATAAAAAAATATATATATATAGCAAAAAATTAATTTGAAGTATTCTACATTGTATTTACCTTAAAAAAAATGTTCTGCCTTGTATCATGACATCCATCATTAAGGAGGGCAAATTTGTGTGGAGTGATGCCTTTGATTATACCACATAAATTAACCCCAATTATAATAATTTCTCTTCCATGTCAAAAATTGTAGGCCTTGGAAAAGTACAAGTATGAGCAGTCACTTGAGCATACAAGTCAGTTCATTGAGAAATTGGAAGAAGAGCTAGAAGAGTATCAGAAGCACCTTGCTCGGTACAAGAAAGCAAAAGATGACACACCAAAAGATTCTCATGTTATCAATACCTGATGACTTGGCCATTCAAGGAACATTGGTGATTCTCTTTTATATATTTTTCTGATGGTCTCATATCCTGGACGTTTCTTTACATATAATAGAATCTGTTGTACTGTTCTTCAACTATCTATGTTTGTTTACCCACCAACCCACCCTTGTATGTATGTATCCACTCTCTGATATATCTCAACATATGCGGTTCCAACTGCCTCATGTTAAGAGCTTTGATATCATATCCTGTATGCCTAGTTGTCCCAAAAAAATTTAAAAAAAGATAAAATAATAAAATGCTAGATGGTGCTGAATTTCAGTCAAGTCAATGAGTCAATGAAAGAGCGACAAAAAAGTCGCGACGTTAGGTACTTTATGTAGCTCTCAAAGTTGCACCAACTCCGTGGTACCTAATTTCACCTACGAGAGTCGTTTAGTCATTGGCATAATCAATATATGGCCAATAAGCTGCAACCCCTCAAATTCATACTTGTTGTCAATTTGCAAGCCTCAGAACTCAAAATTCTCTCCCCAAATCTCAAGTCCCAAGTCCCGATTCCCAACCATGGCGTTCCATCCTCCAAAGCTACTTCGTCCCTACATGTTTATAACCATCTTCCTCCTTTTCATAATCCCTTGTGCAACTCAGCTATTCTTCAACTACTCGGATTTCAATCAAGCTAACGACGGAACTATAAGACTTACTGGAAACGCTACTCTCTCAGGTTCAGCAGCCATCCAACTCACCCCAAGTGAAGTGGACAACTGGGGTCGAGCCACATATTCAGAAGTGCTGCATATCTGGGAGGAACCCGGAAAAGTCGCAGACTTCAATACCAGCTTCTCCTTTATCATTGATTCGGAAGGTAAAGACGAACATTCAGATGGGCTTGTATTCTTCCTCACAACCCCCCGTTACCCAGATCCTAGTCCAACAGATGGCTCTGGCATTGGCCTTCTAAGCCGCGGCCAGTTGAAAGACTCGAGTTTCTTAGCTGCAAATAAATTCGTTGCAGTGGAGTTTGATACGTTTCGGAACGAAGAATGGGACCCGCCCAAGCCTGTCCAAGAACACGTTGGTATCAATATCAACGATATGAGATCTAAGAGATATGCACCATGGGATGCTGTTATTACCGAAAACCGGACATATAGTGCAAGTATTAGTTACCATTCCGCCACGCGAAATCTCAGTGTCACCTTCACTGGGTTCAGTAATGGTGTAACCCCGATTCAAAAGCACCTTTCTTCTATAGTCAACTTGAGAGATTTCCTGCCGGAATGGGTTGAATTTGGCTTCACAGCATCGACGGGATTGGTTACCGAGTTGCATATTATTCGTTCTTGGTCTTTTAACTCCACTTCACCTTTTCTGATACAGACTTCGGCTGTACCAAAGAAGAATGGAGCTGGAAGCAAGAGAAAATTGGTGCTGGGCTTGAGCGTGGGTGGATGCATTTTAATCAGTGGTATGGGGTTGGTTTGGCTTGTGTATAGAAACAGGCGGACTAAAGGGGGAGAGGAAGAGGATTTAAGCTTTGTGCTTTCCATGGACGAGGAGTTTGAACGAGGTACAGGGCCAAAGAAGTTTTCTTACGAGGAATTGGTATCTGCAACGAATAATTTTGCAGAGGAAAACAAGCTTGGAGAAGGAGGGTTCGGAGGGGTTTACAAAGGATTTATAAACGAGCTGAATTCCTACGTTGCTGTTAAGAGGGTATCAAGGGGATCTAAACAAGGGATAAAGGAGTATGCATCTGAGGTGAAGAGTATTAGTCAACTCAGGCACAGGAATTTAGTGCAACTCACTGGTTGGTGCCACGAGAAAAAAGATCTCCTGCTAGTTTATGAGTTCATGCCCAATGGCAGCTTAGATTTGCATCTTTTCAAAGGTGAAAGCTTGCTAACATGGCTGACGAGGTACAATATTGCCCAAGGATTGGCATTTGCATTGCTATACTTGCATGAAGAATGGGAACAGTGTGTGTTGCATAGGGATATAAAGTCGAGTAACGTCATGTTGGATTCAAGTTTCAATGCAAAGCTTGGAGATTTCGGCTTGGCTAGGCTGGTGGATCATGAAAAAGGATCCCAAACCACAGCTGTGGCCGGGACCATGGGCTACATGGCCCCTGAATGTATGATATCAGGCAGGGCTAGCAAGGAATCAGATATATATAGTTTCGGGATTGTGCTTTTGGAGATAGCCTGTGGAAGGAAACCTGTTGAAACCCAGAGGACGGAAGATGAAGTGAGTATTGTAGAATGGGTTTGGCAGCTTTATGGAATGGGAAAGCTTGTTGATGCAGCCGATCCCAGATTGTGTGGGGACTTTGATGAGCAGCAACTGGAACGGCTGATGATTGCTGGCCTTTGGTGTGCTCACCCAGACTACAATCTCAGGCCTACAATTAGGAAAGTCGTTCACGTGCTTAGTTCTGAAGGTTCATTGCCCGTTCTGGCACCAGAGATGCCCCTACTAACCTACCTTGCCCCCCCAGTTAGTGCATTTGCATCTTCAGCATCCACTGCAGAAACTAAGCACTCTCAATCTGCAAGCCATTCCGGTTCCACCGGTTCCTCACAGGTCACATCTTCTGCAGCTTCTTCTTCATCTTCTGCACTTCCTCACTCGCACTTGGTTGATACCAGGTAAACTCGTCTTTGGAAATTACACAGTTGAGATGTATGATTTACCTCATTGGACCATAAATTATGTCATTATGTACATTTTTCACAAATTAAACTAATATTAGCTATGGTTTTTTTTTTTTTTTTTGAAGGTTATTAGCTATGGTTTAGTTTTGAGTTATGTTTTACTTTTACTGAAGTGAGATGAATGGCTTAGAATCAACCCATTTGTATGGTCTGAAATTTTTCCAAATGGAGCATAGAAAATTGCGTAGATGGCTGTAGTTTTCTCTTTTGTTTTTGTGTTGTGCTTGTTAGGCATCAAAGCAAAGACATTGTGTGTTTCCTTATATCTATGACGCGACCTAAAAGAGGTCTAGTCACACGGCGCAATATCTCGAAAGGAAAAATCTTGCCTAGCATGCAACTAACATGAGACCTGGCACCTATGCATCATATTCACTCCACTCACCCAGTGTAAAACCTAACACAACTTCTTCACAACATTGGATATCATAGTCAGTCGAGCAATGTTACTTTTCATCATTGATTTTTGTCATCCTCAGTCACGCTTGCTAAGGTGGCACATTTTAATACACTATATAAACAGTGTGACTGTGAACGACAAAATTAAGAATGAAGAATATCATTTTTCTGGTCAAAATATCATTTCTGAGTGCTTTTGGAATGATTGAGAGTGCGTTAGAATTTATCTTCTCTGGAAAATTAGGAATAAGAAAAACTAAAGAAACCTGTAACATACTTCAAGTAGAATTCCAAGGGGATACTTCTACAAGAGGTTTTGATAACATAAGAATGAAAGAACATGAAAATGTGAAAGGTTATTTAAAAATAATCTTGAGATTGGTAGACAAATTGAAAGCTTATGATGAAGAAAATATTGGTTGTAGAAATTTTAAGATTGATGATCGTGTGGTAACTGTTATCGAAGAAAACCAAAGACACCTCTAAATTAGACCTGACATTTATTAGCAGTTTGTCAATCATACGGCAATACTACATAAGACATATGAGTCTCCAAATCTCCTATATAACTATATGTGGATTGAAAATCATTCAAATGGTTTAATCACTTTATAAAGGAAGAAATAAAACAAATAATCGGTGATGAACTCTGCCTGCTTAGGTATAACCTGATAGAGAGGATATTTTCATAGACACTTGGGTATTGCTACCAGAGCTATAGTAGCTGGAAAAGAATATAAAGCCATAAATGATGGTATTGACTTTATGCCAGGTATTCCATAAAAACAAGTGAAATGATATTTATAGTTTAAAGTACGTAAATATCATTCTATTTAAAAAGAAAATAGTTAAATATGAAATTCATATAAAAAAAATTAAGATATTCCATAAAAACAAGTGAAATGATATTTATAGTTTAAAGTACGTAAATATCATTCTATTTTAAAAAAAAATAGTTAAATATGAAATTCATATAAAAAAAATTAATTTTTTTTTAATAATAAATTTTACTTTTTTAAGAAAAAAAAGAGTGCAAGTCAACAGTCAAAAAAGAAGGCGAGCAAGACCGAGAATTTGGGATTTGAAATGTTGTCACTTGTCACGATGATATCCACAAATGCATTTTCCTGATTGACGGCTAGCAAGACGGCATTTAGTCAAATTGTAATCAATTTCAGCAAACTAATGCAAGGCTAGATACCTCAGCTACAAATTCAAGTCATATTTCATGACAATTTGCAGGTCTTCGATCTCAAAACTCTCTCTGGAGTCTCTCCCAACCATGGGTATCCCTCCACCAAAGTTGCTTCTTCCCTGCTTGATGATGACCATTTTCCTCTTTCTCAAGATCCATTCTACAACTCAGTTATCCTTCAGCTATTCAGATTTCAACAAAACTTTAATACTTACTGGAAACGCCACAGTCTCGGCTTCAGCCATCCAGCTCACGCCAAACGCAGTGGACAACTGGGGTCGAGTCACATATTCAGAACCGTTGCATCTTTGGGATAAAGAATCCGGAAAACTCGCAGAATTCACTACCAAGTTCTCCTTTATCATCGATTCAGAAGGTAAAGACAGATATTCAGATGGGATCACATTCTTCCTTGCAAGCCCCAATTTCCCACCACCTCGACCAACGGATGGCGCTGGCATTGGCCTTGTCAGCCGCGACCAAGCGAGAGACCCGAGTTTCTTAGATGCAAATAAATTCGTTGCAGTTGAGTTCGATACATTTCGCAACGATGAATGGGACCCTCCGGAGCCTGTTCATGAACACGTCGGTATCAATATCAACAGTATTAGATCTCAGAACTCCACACCATGGTCTAGTGTTATCAAGGAAAATAGAACATATAGTGCTACCATCAGTTACGATTCTGCTGCCAAAAACTTGAGTGTCACCTTCACTGGGTTCAGTAATGGTATCATTCCAATTCACAGCACCTTTCTTCAATAGTTGATTTGAGAGATTACTTACCAGAAAGGGTTGAATTTGGCTTCTCTTCCTCTACAGGATTGCTTTCTGAATTGCACATTCTTCGCTCGTGGTCTTTTGAATCGACACCACCTTAATAATTTGTAGAGAGACAAACTTAATTCTAATAAATTCCCCCAGGTGTTTTGAGGTTCTTGTCGGTTGTTAAGTTTAAAGAGTTTGTAGCTTTTGTGTCTTTTGGTTTTTCATGTACATGCTCGGGGGAGATATAATAAGTTAATAACACCCGTGAGAGTTGTATGCGATCTAAATAAATAAACAGTTTAAGCAAGCCACCGTGTGAAAGACACGAAGCCTTTGAATTACTGCTTGTCTTACGTTCCTACTCTTGTCTTAGTTCGTGTGTGTAACTTCTCCCATCTCTAACAATATGTACCGAATTCAGAAATCGACATATTAGGCAAGAAAACGAAGCAATCCGAGTTCTGATGTTTTAAACTTCTAAAATCACTCTACAAACAGGGGCATTTTTCTTCAGATGCTCAAAATTTTTAGGCCTTTGAACTTTGAAGTGGTTCATAGATGATCGTCCTAAGGAATCAATTGATTTTCTGGCTTGCATGGCGTGTTCCTGAACTCTCAACGCCCTACACTTCTCCGATTGACTCGATTTCATGAGGCTCCTTTACATGCTTCTTAAGTATTACTGAGCATGCTTAATTCTTGTTTTATGTGAGAACTGTTTCACTCTGTTTTCACGTAATTTATTCGCGCGTTTCTTGTAATCGGTAAGATTCCTTGTAAAGATCTAGCAGCACCTTCCCCTAAAACATATGGAACGACCAACATCAACCAAGTAGTGTGGTTATTTTGCAGATCCTCAATGCAGACTTTGAATTAAAATGAGAACTGGCAAAGAGGGATGCTATTCATTATCTCACACCACACATACTATATATTTTTAAATTATTTTTTATTTTTATTATTTTTTATTTTATTTTATTCTTGTTAAACTCATGAGTTGTTATACTTATCATCTATACACCATATACTTATTATAGAAAAAATGAAAAAAATTAAAATAGATGTTATGTGTAAAGATGATAAGCAGAATTATTCATGTTGTAGAGAAAATATGCACCACAAGTGAACTCAGAAAACCATCTATGGACCCTTGATTTTTCACCTCCCTATAGATCTCCGCAATGGGTTGCTAACAAACATAGAAAGAACCTTTTTTTCTAAAGCCTTTTGACTAAAACCAGCTGGGGAAGGATTCCTCTAATTTATTAGTACCCAATATTAGAGCCGTTAACAATGTAAGAGATGTAACATGAGACGCTCTCAAGTACCTGCCCTTTTTTTGTGTTATATTTTAGCTAGAAGGAAGTCGACGGCACAGGGAGGAAGCGCAAGCTGGCTTGAATGAGAGACTTGAACACCCTGCAAAGAGAAAATTTCTTGCCAAATTTGGCTTGTAAAGGTGCTGTCACGGTCAGAGATAATGGACTGTGGTAGCCCGTGAAGTATGAAAATATGCTTAAAAAAGAGATAAGCAATATCCCTAACTGTATATGGGTGTTTGATAGGGATGAAATGGCCGTATTTGGTCAGCTTGTTGACCACTACCCACAAAGTATTGAATCTTTGGGAGTTAGGCAAACCCTCCACAAAATCCATGATTATATGAGACCATGATTGAGTCGGCACGGGCAGTGGCTATAGTAGCCGACTAGGTAGGGTGTTGTCCACCTTAACTTGTTGGCATATGTCACAGTTCCAAAGAAACGCCTTAACATCCTTCTTAAAGCCTTTCCAATAAAAATCCCTTCGCATTCAATGGATGGTCTTATCATAACCCGAATGAGCTCCCCACGGGCTGCTATGCAACAGTTCTAGCAGCCTGTTTTTGAATTCCTCATACTTGGGGACAATTCTTGTACAGCAAGAAGCCCTCCCTCATGGTGTACTTAGGGCCCAGCTTACCCTCTGAGAATGACTGCATGAGGTTGTGGACCTATGCATCACCTTCACACGCTGTCTTCAAATCATCAATCTACTGCACATTAGGGAACGAAATCAACATTAGTTCAGCCTTCCCTTCCATATCCTTTCTTGATAGGGCATCGACCACTCTATTCCCCACCCGTTTTTTATAGTCCACCACGAAGTCATAACCCAACAACTTGGTAATCCACCGTTGTTGCATTGGGGTGCCCACCTTTTGGTCCAAAAGGTGCTTGAGACTCTGCTAGTCAGCGCGCACCACAAAGGCTTGCCCTAATAGATAATGCCGCCACTTAAGAACGGATGAGACAAGGGCAAACAACTCATTCTCATAAGTGGACATCATAAGGGCCCTCCCTTTTAATGCTTGGCTGAAAAAAGCTAAGGGTTTACCCTGCTGCATCAAAACAGCCCCAATGGCATTGCCCGAGGCATCGCACTCAATAGTAAATGGCCTTGAGAAATCCGAAAGTGTTAAAATCAGAGGTTGGGTGATGGCCTCCTTGAGCTTGTGAAAGGCTAGCCGTGCCTCCTCACTCCACTTGAAAGCATCTTTTTTCAACATTTGGGTTAAGGGAGAGGCAATCCCCCCATATTCTTTTATAAACTGTCGGTGGTAACCCGTTAAACCCAAGAAGCCCTTCAAGCCCTTAAGGGAGTTGGGTAGGGGCCAATCTTTCATGGCTAGTAGCTTATCGGGATCTCCCCATACTCCTTCCGCTGAGATTAGGTGGCCCAAATAGCCTACTTCTTTGCACCCAAAGTGGCATTTGGATCTCTTGGTGTACAACATATGTTGCCGCAGACTGTTAAGGGTCACTTGGAGGTGCTGTACATGGTCCTCCACTGTTTTGCTGCACACAACTATATCATAAAAAAAAAACAAGTATGAATTTCCTCAAATAGGGCCTAAATACCTCGTTCATGAGACTTTGAAAAGTGGATGGTGCGTTAGTTAGCCCAGATGGTATAACTAAGAATTCATAGTGGCCCTCATGCGTCCTAAACGCTGTTTTGGGCACATCTTCCGGTTTGACCAAAATTTGGTGGTAGCCCGACCTCAAATCTAGCTTGGAAATTTTTTTAGCTCCATACAATTCATCTATAAACTCTTCCACCACTGGAATAGGATATTTATCCTTAATAGTGGCCTTATTTAGGCCCTGATAGTCTACACATAACCTCCATGTACCATTCGCCTTACAGACCAGCAGCATCGGGGATGAGTAGGGACTTTGACTAGGCCGTATAACCCCCGTAGAGAGGTGTTTCTGCACTATTTTTTCGATCTCTTCCTTTTGGTAGTATGGGTAACGGTATGGCCTTAGGGAAATGGGTTTGATTCCGGGTAGTAAGTTTATGGCATGGTCATGCGTTCAGGATGGGGGCAATCCACTAGGTTCTAAAATTACATCCACTACTGTAATAGTGGATGTACCACTGCTGGAACTTCCTCTACAGTTGTTGAGCTAGTGGTTTTAACCCCTTCCATCCTTGTAATATAATGCCTTTTTTTTTCCAGCCCATCGGGCCTCTTAAAAGTTCATTCCTCTATCATTTTAGCCCATGCCAATCCGTGAATGGATACTAACCTTCCTTGGTACTGAAATTGCATCACCAACTTCTCAAAGTTTCATAAAATTGACCTTAAGTCTCTTAGCCAATTATTTCCCAGGACCATGTCGCAGCCCGCGAAGACCAGAACATGGACATCCACTGGGAAAACAGTTCCTTGGATTAACACCTCGACCCCATTGCATTTGCCATCACCAGGAAGTAATTCACCATTGGCTACTCTCAACTGCACTCTCTCGTTGGTGTCGAGAGGAAATTTATTTTTATTTATCACTACTGGGTCCAAAAAACTGTGAGTAGACCCTGTATCCACCAAGATAGTAACCCATTGGTTGCAAATTTTTCCTTTCACACGCATGGTTCTTGGGCTGTGAAACCCGATGAGTGCATGGGGTGAAATTTCTGGGCTATTTTGGGTTTCAACCAGGTTGGGTGGGGTTGTTTTCTCACTTCGGACATCATCACACAACCTATCCTCACAAGCAACCATTGCCAAATCAACTTCCAGCAACACATCTTCGAATACGTATAGCTTAGGCCTTTCGCACTTGTGCCCCCGGTGCCATTTTGAATCACAATAATAGCATAGTCCCTTCTCCCTCCTCTCTTGCATTTGATGTTGGTTGATTTTCTGTATGGAAAATGATGGTTTTGAAAAGGGTTTATTGGCATCTGTTGGATTTTTTAGATGGGAAGAGAGTGGCTGGTTGGCAGTTTTAAGGATGTCTGGGCCTGGGGTGTAACGCCCCGTTTCCGTGGGTCTGGGAAGTTAACTCATGTCACCAAAAATCATCCCCAATAACACTTCTAACAATAACCCAGAGTCTCCATAAAATATTAACCTATTTGTTCAACACAAATATCTATGTTCCTACATAATGACAAAACAGAAGTACCTCGATAATATACATAAACATTTCTACAAAGACTAGGAATATCCATTACTCAAAATTTCAAAGCAACATACAATATTAACACTACCAAAAGACTCTCCAAAAAGTCCTTGTACCCTAAGGCACTTAATCTTCTATGATCAACAACACTCGCAATTACTCCCTATTCTTGACTTCCAGCTGTTATATCAAAATTATCTGAAACATATTATGGAGATAATGGGTGAGTTATCAACAACTCAGTAAGTAGAGAACATATACTAGTATAAAATATGAGCATTTATAGAGTTCAGAATGCAGAACAAAATATTTTTTTTTCAGAATGCAGAATCAGAACATGTTATTAAAAATATGAGAGCGAAAGTTCATAAATATCCATAATCAAAATCCCTTTGGCACAGCATAACTGAAACATCATATCATAACAGAATTCCATGTTTAACCCCTGTGGTAGGGTTGTGCAAACTCCGGCGGCCAACAGAGCAGAAACAGAATGTAAATCTTCCCCTTATTATTCTCGGAGCCCCGAGTGTGCACATAGGAAAACCACGCAGAATAGAACAGAAACAGAATGTCATGCCAGAGGTTTCAAAAATCACATCATATCACATCAGAGTACATAACATTTTCAGAACAAAACAGAACCAGATCACAAAAATATAATTTATGCACAAAATTTCATATTCGCTCTCTTTTACACAGTTCAGAAACAAAATATCAAAATAAGCTCATGTCTACACCAGTCATGGTAGAAAATACTTTCTTCTTAAACAGAACTTATGCAAATTCAGAACAAACATCTGAGGTCATTTTCAGATTTCTTTTAAAAAACAAATATGTTTATTTTCAAAGTTAACCTCATTTCATTTCTTTTATGCAAAATCTAGTATAGGAACCCTGCTTACCTGAACTTCTTAACTTTTCAGAATTTTTCTACAACAGTGCTGAATGAATATTAACCGTCACCTAAAAAAATAGTCACGTAACTTCAATAAATTCCCAATCCACCTATTTCGATATTTAAGCCTAAGATGCTAAAATAACTTATTTTAATTCCTCAAAAACCTAAATTCACGAAATCCCAAAATATTAACACTTCCCAAATTCCATTTAAATCTCTAACTAAAGTATTAAAATCTTAACTTATTTACTATAGAAAATCAAACTATCAGATTTAATACTACATAACATAATTATAGCAAAATTCCTTTTTAAGTTATACAACAATAATTATTTAATACACTAGAACATAATAAAATTACAACATTATCACTTACTTTTAAAAGAAAACTTTACTTAAAATAAATTTAACTTACCAAAATAATTTCTGTAATCATGGAAAATTACTTAGAGTTTACAAATACATATTAAAAGTTTAAAACACAAGAATGCAACTTGTAACTCAAAGATAATAATGTAGTTTTATTTATTTAGTAGACCAACTATGTAATAGCTCCTGTAACACTTTATCATTTGAAAACATGATCAAAGGGCATAACAGTAATAACTCCTATTCTATTAGGTTACAGAATTACCCATAAAAATGTATAAAATTCTTTTAAGTCAGCAAACGTGAAAGACAGATGAATTGAAGTGCAGCGGCAAGGACTTACGACTAAACCGAGATCTGCGAGGAGGGCAAGGCGCGACGGGTTGAGTGAGTGGAAGGTGGCTGTCCCAACGGCAGTGTACTGAGAGAAAGATGAGAGAATGGAGAGAGAGTACTCACGACATGAGGAAGAAGTTAATACCGAGAGAGAGAGATGGAGGGGTGGCAGTGACTTACCGAGGCGTTAAGGGGAGCCTTTCGGTGGAGCTGTGATAGCAGCTAGACAACTTGGGTGGCACTCGGAGGGTCACTGTGGCTGAGAGGGCGTTGGTCTGTGGTATTCCAATAGGGACAATACTCTGTTTTCGGGAGCTAAAACAGGGGATAAACCTCTGGATTTTTCCGCGAGATGGGGAGGGGTGGTGGCGTCGATGGTTTCTGCTGTGTGAGGGAAGTCTCGTCCTGATGGTCGGAGCTGTTGTGCCGTGAAGTGGAGGCTGTGTGTGTGGGCTGGTGATGCTAAGGTGTGGAGGATGGCGTTCGGTGCTATTTGTTTTGTTTGGTCTCGGGTGCAAGCTGGTTAATTACAAGAAGAAAGAACACCAACGTTATGGGAAAGAACTCCAACGTCTAACGCATACGTGTGGTAAAAGAATTGTGACACTTGCCGAAAATGTGAGGGATAGAGATGTGCATGGAGTGGTGAACATGGACTGCTGTAGTTTAAGGGGAATAAACAAAATAAGGTTTTGTTTTACTGAGAGAAAATTAGGCCAGGCGGTGGGAAGTTTGCGGCCGTGTTGTTTTCTAGACACGTAGGGACGTGCATGCTGGGTGTTGGGCGTGGAAGGCGCGGAGATACTACTTGAACGTGGGCTTGAGGCGGTGGCAAGTTTGCTTAAAGGAAAAAAAATTTACGTAGAAGGTGTGTCGTGATTTACATCGGGTCTAAATGGAAATTTTATCTGTAACTCTAGTGTACTGTATATTGGACACCTTAATGGGCTTGATTCCATAAATAAATTGGACCATAATCCTCGTATTCAAAAATAAATCTCTCATCCAACAATATCCTCCAATCATTGAGCCTAAAGAAATTCATACTCTTGTCAATATAAATTTTTTTTTTGAGCCTGTAAACTGTTCTGAAATTACTCGTTAAAACTCAAATGAGATTTTTAGATTTAAGCTCAAAAATATTTAATAGACTTGGTTGAGCCCTGGTGTTACATGGGGAGTAGTTACAGCTAAATCTGGTTGGGTTTTTCTTGATAATGTTGTTTTTTTCTTCTTGAATTTTGGCTAAACTGTAGGCTGAGGTTAAGTCAGGTGGGTTAAACATTTTCACAATCAAATGGATGTAATCGCTTAGTCCACTAACAAAACAACAGAGTTTGTAGGGATCTGTCAATACTTTTAATCTGTTAGCTAAGGTTTCAAATCTTACTTTATAGTCCTCTACAATCCCATTTTGTCTCAATCTTGTCAAGGCCTCCATGAGGTCATCATATACACTAGGGCCAAATCTTACTAATAATGCCTTAATAAATATCTCCCAATCTGGATCTGTCTAGATTTTTCTATTCCTTGGAACCAAGTGAGGGCCTTACCCTCCATGTGAAATGAGACAAGTCTAAGTTTGTGTTGTGGTAGTGTATTATGGAAAGAAAAAAACTGATGCACCTTGTAAATCCAACTTATCGGATCCTCTCCATGAAACACCAAAAAATCAAGTCTGATGGTGAGAGCTTGGACCTCGCCGTGTGGCCGATGTGGGTCCGACTCCTCATGATTCTGGACACTGGAAGAAGAATCTCCACCGATGTTTCGCCGCTGCATTTCAGCATTCATGATTGCTAGCTATTGTATAACTACCTCAAGCTGCCTTTTTATGGTTGTTACCTCTGTTCCCAGCCCTTCAGTTGTTGTTTTTACAACATTAAGACCTTCTTGTAATTGACTCATTCTTGTGCCTTCAGCCATGTTTGTAATATTTTGAGTAACAGAGAATCGGTATCTCTGATACTACTTGTAACACTACTGTTAATAAATGAGATGGATAGTGGAAATTGATAGGAAAATAGCAATGCTTCCTTCGAGGGAAAGCGCCTCCAGGTAGTTTAGATGAGAAATAGGATTTTTGATAAATGTTTTCAAATGCTCTATCAGGTTATAGGTTCCAACATAAAAGAACTCTCTATTGGGCCACATGAGCCTTACAGACGGACTCAAAATCGAAATAGACTGACCCAGGCGCATGGCCTTTTACACAGACTCAAAACAAGTAATCAATAAGCAATAACATAAAAGGCTCATTAGCACCCAACCCACGCTGGCTAATTGAAACCCAATGACCCAACTCATAACAATAACTAAAGCTCCATTGCAATAAAGCAACCCAGCCCATCGTCTATTGAGAACCAGTCAAGACTCGTGTACTTCCATCTTTGACTGTTGCTGAGAAATTGTAATAAAATAAGCAAAGTTCTGATTTTGATCAGTTGAGAGTTAAAATACTATTTCCCCTGTTCCTTTTTTTCCTTGGATTTTCTAAGAAATCAAACAGAGGGTTAATAAAATAGCCAGGACATGGTTTTGAGGTTTTTTAACCCAGATGTTCAGTGCTACTTCTGGGTGGCTTTATAAGATAAAGAGTAAGTTTATTGAATATAGATGCTCTTTGCTAGTTCTGGGTGGCTTTTTATGAGATAAAACTTTTAGTTTCATCTGAAGGGAATAACTTGAAAATTTCTTCCGACGTATCTATATTTAAAGCATTTGGTAATAGATTAGTTATGTTCACCATGCAGGGAATCTCTACATTGTTTCTGTTGTCTCTTGAAAAATACTCCAAGTCTCTCAGCATTGCCTACAGCAACTTCATTTACCCAGTCCCTTTCTTACAGTTTGTGTGCGGGCCAGAGAAGCTGCAGTACAGTGGAGCCTCTTCTAGAAGCACCATGCATATCGTCTCCATCCGATTTTTCATTAGAACATAGATTGAATGTGTTTGGTTTCCATACTCTTGGAATTTGGATACCTGCG
This sequence comes from Pterocarya stenoptera, assembly GCA_003123785.1. NCBI lineage: Eukaryota > Viridiplantae > Streptophyta > Magnoliopsida > Fagales > Juglandaceae > Pterocarya > Pterocarya stenoptera. The sequence continues at coordinate 42,373 of QEOT01123934.1, read as the reverse complement.
AGGTACATGAGTAATGCATCCGTTGAGCTGAAGACAGAAAATGATGTTGTCAAGTTTTCAATTGGTAAGCCCGCTGACAATGCCTTTTCCCGAACAGAAGGAAAGAAGAAGAGCAAACGGGTCAAAATTTCTAAAAGGGCCAAACTGAATGAAATCAGATTCTATCGCCTGAAGGCCGAAAGGAATGTGACTTCTCCAAATCCAGAAGTTAGGATTAGATATAAACTCGAAAAGGTTGGACACTGCAATTTATTTCATGTCTAGATTTCGCAGTACATAGTTTAAACCATTCCTTCAAGATGTATACTCCTCTATGTTGTGTAAGTTTGTTGAATATTGTTAGCAATGTTTAAATTTAGTGCTTCTGTTTTTATAGACGCTTCAATTTTTTCCATTTGTAATTTTCTTGAACATGATGCAGGGATTAAAGCCCAGTGAAATTTTATCTGATACAGATATAATGCATTAACAACAGCTTTTCCTTTATACTTGTATTCAACTTTTTTTTTTTTTTTTTTGGTCCTGCTGCATTTCAAAACTTACTGTAAACACCTCTGATTTTCACGATATTTCTGTCCTGACTGACATCCATTGCATGGAAGATGCGTTTAGTTATGCACATGTAGGTGTTTCGTACTATATTTTATTTTAATGGGAATAAAAGTAGATTGCACTGCAATGCATAAGAACCTTCTCCTAATCTTAACTTTTGATTGCAATTTTAATTTATCTTTTTTGTTTATAGTGGTCTAGAATATCTTGATAAATGTTACTTATCAAAAAAAGAATATCTTGATAAATTTTAGTGCTTCAAGTTATACAAACATAGGGTCTTTTCATGACTATATAATTTATGAGTTCTATTCAGGCCAAACGAAAGGAAGCATGGTTGATTGAGATGTTGAGGAAACTTGAAGTTCCCAAAGCACCTGCTGAAATATATGATCCTGAAATCCTAACTGAAGAAGAAAGGCATTACTTTAAGCGAACTGGTGAGAAAAAAAAGAACTATGTCCCAGTTGGAAGACGAGGCGTCTTTGGAAGGGTTGTTCTTAATATGCATCTTCATTGGAAGAAGCACGAGACTATAAAGGTAATTTGGAAGCCATGCAAACCCGGAAAGGTTCACGTATATGCTGAAGAGCTAACTAGACTGAGCAAAGGAATTGTGATTGACATAAAAGCTAACGACGTTATACTTTTCTACAGGGGAAAGAATTATGTGCAGCCAAAAGTAATGTCACCTCTAGATACATTGTCTAAAGACAAGGTAATTTCAGCATTCCCTTTGCTGACCATTCAATGAATCTATTGATCAAGGGGAGAAAGATAATTGTCTAAAAGTTCTCTCATCTTGTCAATGTTATTTTGCAATTGCTTATATTGCCCTTAGTCACAGGAAGCAATTGAAACACGGTTCTTTGTACAGGTAGATTCTGGAAAGATATTCATTATTTGTTTGTTTCTTATATAGCAAAAAATTAATCATGAAGGATAGCTTAGTTGGTTTAACCTTGGGTTTACTCTTCAATGGCCACCAGTTTGAGTCCTTTAAGACCACTAGAGGTTTACCTGGTTGTTAACTTCAGAGTCCCGTAGGATTAGTCGAAGTGCACCCAAGCTGGCCCGGACACCCACAATTATAAAAATATATATATAGCAAAAAATTAAAGAATAATTTTTAAATAATTTACATAAAGAATAATTTTTAATAAAAAAAAACTAAGGATAAAAAGTTATAAAGTATAGTATTATAAAATATATTTTGTTTTTACATCTCTAAAATGTGCAAAATAATTAAATAAGTTAAAAAGAAGTTGCCCTTGAATCAAATCGAGACATCAAAGAAAAGATAAATGATGACGTTCCACCTCACTTATAAAATTAATAATATTATATATAGTTTATCCTCATGTGATAATATTATAAAAGAAATTGCCCTTGAATCAAATCGAGACATTTAAAAAAAATATAAATGATGACGTTTCACCTCACTTATAAAAGAAATATTGGTGAAATTCACAATAATATAATAAAAATTACAATAAAATTAAAATTAAGACGAAGTCAGTTTGGACTGAGGCACGAAAATGTCGCTCTCTTTAAAGAGATTCAAGTCCCCTGCGGTGTACAACGTCTCAAATTAACCGGTATAGCAGAAATCTTATTGACTTGACTCCTCCAGGATACAACAGCCCAACTGATCGTCGTATAGCCCGAATCAACTCTACACAAGTGGTTGAGCCTAAAGCTCCACTCAAAGAACACATTTCTTATTTCTGAAAAAATCTCTCAAAAAATATCCATATACACTTTCTCTTTCTCTTTTGTTTAGAAAAATACTAACTCCGTAGTACTGAAAAGAGAAAGTACTATTCTTGAATAACAAACACATGTACACTGCTCGCCAATCTCCATACAATTTAAATAAAAAGTAGACGTTAAAAAGAAACGGCATAACAACATTCATTACCAACTTAAAAGTAAAACCGACCTGCAGAAAATATTTAAGAGAAAAAATTTAAACGTTAAAAACGTTAATGGAAACATTGATAACGAACATCACTCGAAAGAAACGTAAAAAGGCCTTAAAGTCGGTTTTACCAGTTGTTTAATCAAGACTAAAAGCCAAAAATAACGGCAATAAAGTAAATAGAAAGCAACATTACTAACCAAAGGATTTGGCTAGTGTACACAAAAGTGTTAACCACTTGCTTTTCCTTCTCTTTCACTAATATTGTTATACTTTGACCCGTAATACCAGACACTGTTATATTTCCATTGGTTTTCCACATTATCCATAATTTCCCTCCATCTCCCTCATTTGAAATACTTCCCCCAAAGTCAATACGTTGTTGAAGTCGTCTCATCCCATGTTCACCAGCAAAAGGTTCAGCCACAGCTATCACACTTGGTTTCTATCTCTTAATCATTTTTTACAAGTGTTTTCTAGAGGTGCCAAGACCTCTTAAGTTCCAGTACAGAATTAGATTCATAGGTCTAGTTTGGAGGGCCTGCTTTTGGCCCTAATGGAGCTTCTCTTTTTTTTTTCCACTTCCCCTTCTTGATCTGAGCAAATATCATGTTCTTTTTGTAGATTTTCCAGTACATTTAGTTCTTCAGAGTCTGATAAGGAGCACCTTACCACCGAAAACAGCAGATCTCCCTCTTGTGTATCTGTGGCAGGAACATATGTTCCAGTCCCCTGCTGATCTACTTCCTTGAGTGCAACCAAATTACCTTCCAAAGACAGACAATCTTTCTGTAATAAGATAGAGCCTCCATCTGCCAACCCTACTCGAGGGCTTATTTGTCCACCAACTTCTTCCGTTTCCTGTTCTAATTCCTCTTCTTCTAATTCTTCTATCAAAATAGTGTTGCCCTTTTCCATGATTTCCTTATCCGAGCTCTGATTCTTTTCTGCCCCTTCCTTATCTCTTTGTACACTTGTTTCTCCTACCAGAACAATATCATTTAAATTTCTGGTTTCCTCTAGGACCACATTATTTTCTGGGTTTAGTGACAGGTTTCCGGCCATTTCTTCCTCTGTACTAAGGCCTTTCTTCTCTCATCTTCTCCCACCAAACACTGCCCTCTTCTTTCCTTCATCACCTTTTTCTATTATCTAACTCTACTTTTTTACATGTACTGGTATTATGCCCTTGCATATTGCAACCGGGGCAATATGCTAGCAGAGTCTCATAAATCACCGATTGGTACCGACCGAGAGGGGCCCTCGGAATACCTATCCAGAAACCCTTTATTGGCTTCAACGATGCATCCATCTCGATGCATACTCTCGCTCCATCTGTCCTAGCAGCACATCTCGTGCTGTTATCACTACGCAAGTAGTTCCCCATAGGCATCACAAGATTTCACAAGAAATCCTCATGGTAAAAGTTGGGAGGTAAGCCAGGAAAAAAAACTCAAACAGGGACCAAAGATGGTTCCTTTTCTTTAGAAAAATCAGTGGACCATTTGAATATACGATATGGCGTACCTTCAATGTCGCAGGCCTCCCGAGCAAAAGTTTTGCAGAAATCCTCCTCTTTCGCAAATCTGAGAAACGCATGCCGTGAAGTTCGCATACTGGAAACAACCGGTTGAGAAGCCAATCCCCATCGATTGCGAATGAATGCTCGGATTACGTCCAGAGAGGGTCGTTGGCACATAAATTTCATCACCAGTGAGAATCGGAATGGCTGTGCAGACCTGTCAAGTTCCTCCTTCGAAAAACTGATATACGTTTCTCCTCCGATCGATTTCGGGGCGCGCAGGGGTATCTCCACTACAGGCAGTGGAATCGGCATCTATGATACGGTCTCTGCGAAGGATCTGGGCTTTGGCAGAGGCAGGGGACCCTTCAGGGCCCTTGCGAATGGCATCCCCCCGAAAGAAATCCTAGCAGAGTAGATAAAATCGCCCCACGTGGCTCACGTGACTTTTAACATTGAAAAAAAGAAAAAAAGAAAAAGCTTAGATATACATATTATATATTTATATATATATAATAAATACACACTAGCGAAAGGTTTAATTTTATGCAGGACCAAGTCATATTTCCAACACTCAAATAAAACATATAATTAATGAAAGGTTGAAAAAGTCATTGCCAACAAACTATCTATCATTTAAATAATCAGTTCTGAAAGAGAAATAAATTAAAACAAAAAAAACACCGGACACAGAAAAAGAAAATAAAAAGATGAAAAAGACAAAACATAAAAAAAAAAAAGACAAAAATAAGAAAAATGTATTTTTATTATATAAATATATATATACACACATATGAAATTAGATTTCTAAATTTTTTTTTTTTTTTTATAAAGAGCCGATTGGCATCTACATAACAATTCTGTCCTAAATTTATTAATAAACTGTAGTACAGGAATATCGTAAAAAATAAAAAGACACATGAATTTACAAAAAAATCCCATGCATCAAAACAAAATAATAATAGAAACCCCAACCAAACCAACAACCAGCTAAACTCCTGACACTTGGAGAAACACCATATCCGAGCATAAAAAATAAGCAATTAAAACCATAAACCGAAAGAAGCAACAGACAAAAGTAAGGATAAATCAATTAGCTGTTAACTTTGTCCTTTACATTTTGGTCTCTTTCCTTAATGAGCGGTGCTACTCCCACCGCTGGGGGCCACCGCTCAGTCTTATCGTTGGTGTAAATTATAGTGTTTATTTTTTATATTTTTTTATATCTATTTTTTTAATACATTTAAATATTTTTTAAAAAATAAAAAAATTCATAATATTATTAAAAAATACTTACTTAATCATTAAGTAAAAAAAATAATAAAAAAAATTTAAAAAGTTAAAGCAGTAAAAATCAACGGTAAACTCGAGCGGTAAGACTAGCATTTTTCTTCCTTAATTACTACATTAATTAAACCAATAGCTACGTCATCATGAATAGGACTGTCGACGTACTATGCAGGACCAAGTCATATTTCTAACACTCAGATAAAACATATAATTAATGAAAGGTTGAAAAGTCGTTGCCAACAAACTATCTATCATTTAAATAATCAGTTCTGAAAGAGAAAAAAATAAAAAATAAATCGAAAAGACAGAAAACACCGGACACAGAAAAAGAAAATAAAAAGATGAAAAAGATAATGTAGAAATTTATAAACACATGCTAGATAGAAGAATCTTAATAAACAAAACTGATTATAAATTATAAAAAATATACCTGTTGAAGCCATCTTAAAAGTAATATTGAAATTTCACAGATGATATTAGTGGTCAAATCTTCTCTTCCTTCTCCTCATAAAAGTATTAGTTATCAATAGGGCAAGTCAATAGTCACTCATGGAGAGGAGAGGGAACCTAGCCATATATATAGAGGTCTTATGTGGAGTCCTCCCATTAAAAACTCCAAATCCCAATGGGTCTAGAAAACAGAATATGACCCTTGAACTTCTAGGCCTACATACAATTAACCACATTTTAAATAGGATATAATCTTATTTTTCCAAGGTGCAATAAACCCCAAAATGATCACTTAACTAAATGGGTTTAACCAGAGCATCATTATGAGCTATTTACATCTAACCCGTTTTTATAAAACATACAATCAATATAAGCCCATATTTGAATCATTCTAACATTCTCCCACTTGGGCGAATATTGATTACTATAATAAAAACTTGTTTTGAAAATGACTCTAGGGTTAGACTACATAGGTGGCCACACAAAAATAGCTTAAATGATAGCACCTTAGAAAACACAATCCGGTCCAACAAGAATATCAACATCGAACATGGAAGTCATTACACCACTTAAACGATGTAAGACTACTCCACAGCTACAAATGCTAATATCCTCATCGACATGGATCCCCATCCACCGACCAAATGTGGTAGTATGTAGTATGAACTTAGCACCAATGTGATCAAAAGCTGTGCTAATTCATATCAGTCCTCATAATGCTTCAAAATGAAGCCACATGTCTCTAAAAGAAACTCATCTTATGTCTTTATCCATAGTATAATATCATAATAAAAGACATAAGTCATATGCATGTTCAAAAAATAGTTTATGGATAGGGGAGATATATATTATTGAAAGAAGTCAAAGACATTCTATATAATCCATCACATAAGAGACCATTTCCAACCAAACGAGAATCATAAAACAATTCAACTTTTCCACTACCAAATTTAAAAGAAAATCCAGAACTATCAAGTTTTGATATAGAAACCAAATTCCGTCTCATTGTTGGTACAAAAAATGTGTTCTCCAAAACAAGAGAGAAACCAGAATCCAAAAGCAACTTAACTACTCCTATAAACTCAACCTTCACATGAACTCCATTTCCAATACATAGGCTCACTTCATTCTCACTTGGCCTCCGTTTGCTTACGAACCCTTGCAAGGAATTTGCAATATGAATACTTGCACCTGAGTCTATCCACCAAGAATTTAAAGGTACATCTACCAAGGAAGACTCAAAACAAACTAAGGCCAAGGAGATACCTGTTGAGTTCTTTTTCTTCTTCTTCTCTAACCAAGCCTTAAACTTAAAGCAATCCTTTTGCCAATGACCCTTCCTTTTACAAAACTTGCACTGATCATTTTTCATAATAATTTCTTTAGAACCACCAGAAGTCTGACCTCCAAACATTTTATTATGCTGATTTTGATGTGACTTATAGTCTTTTTGAAACTTAGACTTTTGATGATGAGAAGACCTCTTGTTTTGTTGTGGCTGAAAAGCCAATTGCACAGTTTCAACAGTTTCACGACGCATCCTATTCTCCTTTTGGGCACATACTACAATTAAATCATTTATATCCCATTTATCTCGCTGAGCATTATAAGCAACTTTTAACTGATTAAACTGGCTAGGAAGACTATTAAGAACATGATAAACCAGAAAAGGCTCTGCAATGGGAATTTTAAGGGCTTCCAGCTTATAGGATATATGAATCATTTTCATAATGTACTCCCTAACTCCACTTGAACCATCATATTTCATACTCTTCAGTCTATCCATTAGGTCTCCAGTTTCAGCCTTATCAGATTCAACAAACCTTTGTCCTATGGCATCCAAAAAATTCTTAGCATTGTCATTGTCTGGAATAGCTCCCATAATGGAGTCAGATATAGAACGTTTGATGATTTTTAAACAAAGTCTGTTAGCTCTTTCTCACTTTTGATACTCAACCACATATTCAGTAGTGCTCTTATCAGTTGGTTTTGCAAGCTGCTCCTCCAAGGCAAAATCTAAACCCAAAAGTCCAAGTGCTATTTCTACGTCTCGTTTCCATCTCACATAATTATTCCCAGTCAAAGTTTCAATAGCAGATAATTGACTTGAAATAGAAGAGGCACTCAAAACTGTGGAAACATGAAATAATATATATATTATTTAAGTATCATCCAAACATAATGCATGCAGTCAATGGATGATGACAAATCTTTCTAATTAATATGGGCTATTAATTAGACAGCTCGGAATTAAGCTCGGAACCATATGAGCTTCATTACAATAAGAGCCTTGGTGCATCATTGTAAAGTCACATTTGGGCTGACTAAACAACATGCTATAAGGTACTCTTGAAACATATCATGAAGTAAATTAACAAAATCACATCAGTTTTGAAATACCATCACCTTTAGGCATAAGGAAATTTCTAGACTAATGTAATCTCTTAACTACTTCTCACTATCATTCTCTAAAACATCACACACAATAACACCTTTGGGTAAGATATTATGTGCAATAAATTAGAAAACAAAGATATCCTTCCTTTTTTTCTTTTTTTTTTAATACATATCAATGAGTGTGCCACTTTGGCCGCTACCACCCACAAAAATTTCAAAAGATTTCTCATAATGGGAAAATAAGGATAATCTTTTAATGTCCAAAACTCAATCACAATATAATAATTATGCAACAAAATCATAACCATCAATGTATCATAATCAAAAAACATAGTTCAAATGTGATTGAGAGACAAAATAATATGGGCAGAATATGCATATATTACAATTTCCAAATAAGCATATATCTTATAAAAACAATGCCCGTAAAAAGTTACCAAATTAATATGTATTCTAAATCACTCTTACAAAGAGAGTGCAAATATGTATAAATCATACAAGACATTGAATAGTTACCATAAATTTATTACAACAAAATATTCACAGTTGCTACTAAAAACAGTGAAAATTAATATTCAAAATTATAAAACAGTGTCTTATAATGATCAAAAAAATTTGAAAAATTCATAGAAAATTTTAATATAGCGAGTTTATGAACACAGGAAAAAGAAAGAACCGAAACTGTGCCTCCAAGAGGCCCCACGCGCCACCTGCTGCGCGTGGGATTGGTTCTGTGCGTGAGATGAACAGTTTCCTTCTTCCTCCAGCCGGGTACTGTACACCTGTGTACTGTTCATCCGGGTATTTTAAGAAAAATTTTTCAATTCCTTGTGATTTTGGGGTCCAAAAATGAAATTTATTTAGGGTAAGAATTGTTTAGAGCCCGAAAATCACATGTATAGTGTTCTAAAACAATGGGTTTCAACATTTTGATGTAGATCATTCAAACCATGAAATGGGTATGAACTATGGTTAAGAAAGACTAAAAACCGAACCAAACAATGTATAAGAGATATCCAAAAAGCATTCCAAAAATCGATCATGATTCATGGATATACAACAAAAAAGAATTTCAATGAATATGATTTTAAGTGATCGGTCTGAATAGAGAAATAACCGAAAACACACGGAGAAGCAAAGATCTGAAACAACAGCTTCACAAATCAGTTTTGATAATATTCCATACGATTATACAAAAGATTCTAATCCTAGCATGACCGGCTCTGATACCACATGTAGAAATCTATAAACACATGCTAGATAGAAGAATCTTAATAAACAAAACTGATTATAAATTATAGAAAATACACCTGCTGAAGCCATCTTGAAAGTAATATTGAAATTTCACAGATGATATTAGTGACCAAATCTTCCCTTCCTTCTCCTCACAAAAGTATTAGCTATCAATGGGGCAAGCCAATAGTCACTCATGGAGAAGAGAGGGGCCTAGCCATATATATAGAAGTCTTATGTGGAGTCCTCCCATTAAAAACTCTAAATCTCAATGGATCTAGAAAACTGAATATGACCCTTGAACTTCTAGGCCTACATACAATTAACCACATTTTAAATAGGATATAATCCTATTTTTCTAGGGTGCAATAAACCCCAAAATGATCACTTAACTAAATGGGTTTAACCAGAGCATCATTATGAGCTATTTACATCTAACCCGTTTTTATAAAACATACAATCAATATAAGGCCATATTTGAAATTATTCTAACAAAAAAAACATTAAAAAAAAAAAAAAAAAAAAAAAACGACAATTTAACTATTCATGCTTATCGACACTTATTATATATAGTATAGATATACACACTAGCGAAAGGTTAAATTTTATGAATATGGCTTCGCTTGGATGGATACAAGCAATGATATCACGAGTGTATTGAGATTATGAGGAAGTCACGATCCTGCCCAAAGAAAAGACATCCACCCACTTCATAAAAAAGTCTATGCCTATTATTAATAATTGGGTATCACCACTCAGTGAGCATCTAAAGCAATCAACTCTGGTCTTCATATTTCTGTCAAAAAAAACTCTGTTCTGCAAATTAATGCTTTTTAAGTACTTATTCTTCTTTGTTCTTTTTGCGTCATATACGTATCGCTCGTGCCACCACAAAACTAAATTCTTCTAATTATTATCTGATTAATTTTAATATATATATAAAATACATTAAATAAATTTTATAATATTTAATATTATCCATATCATAAAAAGATCACATTAAAATAAATATATAAATTAACATTACTTTATATCATACACTGTGAGAAAGACGTGAAACTGATCAAAGATAAATTAACATTACTTTATAACATTAAATTATTTATTAATCATTTTTATTAAATCATATTATTTTTGTAAAAAAAGTGTTTCACTCAACTGGGCAACATGCAAAGCACGTTGCTCCCTACCTAGTATATATTTAATCATTACACTTTTTATTTTCACAACTATTCTCATCTCATCTCATCTAATCATTACAATTTTTTTAAATTCTTACACAAAATAAAATAAATAATTCAACTTTTTCAAATCACAAAACAAAATTAATAATGTTAAAAAATATATATTATAATAATATTTTATTCAACTTTTAACTTTTTTCTCAATTCGTCTCATCTCATCTACAAAAACAAACGAGACTATTTACATAGCCCCTCCCCTATTTAGATGTAATAATGTGTAGGACAAATAGACAAATCTCTCTTTAGTTTAGTACTTCTCTCTAGTCCTGACATTTAGGCTATTGAATATGTGTGTTACTTTGGTCTTACCACGTAGCATACTTTACAATCAATACGTGAAGATTTCGGATGAACAACGACAACAAAAAATATTGTTAGAATATATTTTTTTTAACATTATTTTTATTTTGTGATTTAAAATCTAAGATATTTTCGACGAGGTAATATCGTTTCCGCTGTATATTCTGATATAGTATTTTTAACAGAGGTAATGCTATTTATTTGTGAGGGGGTGTTACGTGTGTAACATAATCAATTGTATGACATTATAATGAAAAATTTTACTCAGTAGTCCTATACCATATACCTACTTTTATTTTTTATCTTTTTTTTTTTTTTTTTCCTTGAGTAGGTGTGTGGTATAAAGTTGATGAGTAGAAGAACTCTATTTTAGAAAAAAAATTAAATATAATTAATTTTTTACACTAATTGATATTAATAATATATTTGATATATCAACAAGTAGATTTAAAAATATGTGTTTTTTCATGAGCATATATACCAAGGATGATGTCCTAAGCATTCATGATTGGCTTGGTTGGGAAAAATTCCGGTCCTATTTTAATTTCGGTTATCTTTCTTTCTTTTGGACGAAGTTCTTATTATTTATACAATTTTTTTTTTGTCAATTATATATAGTTAAACACCGGTTGTTTGTCCTAAAAACTTGAGGTTATAGGAAAACATGAATTTAATAATTTATTTATATAAAATAATAAAAACTATGAAATAATTGAGACTTTAATAGTGTGTTGAGTGTAAAAACACGTGCTTATAAATAAAATTATATTTTTAAAAGGAGTTTTTTATGTTATTACTCATAATATTGTTGACAAGAGATGATATTCCATCACGACAATCATGAAAAAAAAAAAAACGATTTACTTGATGTTGGTATTTTTTTTAATAATATTTATTATTTGCCGTTGAGTTTCTCTCATATTTTGCTAGTAGTTAATATTAACATTGCCGTTGGGGAGAGTTTTGGTATTTAAGTGTTCAAACCGTTTTGTTTTCAAGCGGTTTTATGCCTCAAACGTTGTTAGTTTAATTTCTTTAACCTGAAGGTTTTATTTCCCTTTATTGTTAAGTTGCCGTTTATGCTTTGAAGAGTTACTTAAGATGGTTTTTATGTTATAGCTGTTGGTGGGCTTTTAAGTTTTTTTTATTGTTTTATGCCCGTTTGTCTTTTTACCTCCTGGGGCGTTTATTATCCATTTGGTTATATATATGCTCATTTGTTCTTAGTGTACGTACTGTACGCGTGAGTGTGAACATTAAGAGAAAGTGAGATAAGAAAAATAAGTTTAGTGTATATATTTTTCATGAGAGTATTTCCAGATTAAAGAAAGGTGTTCTTTTGAGTGGAGCTTTGGACTCAACCACTTGTGCAGAGTAGGCTTGAGTCATACGACGATCAGTTGGGCTGTTGTATCCTGGAGGAGTCAGGTCAAGAAGGTTTCTGCTGCACCGGTTAATTTGAGACGTTGTACACCGCAGAGGGCTTGAATCTCCTTAAAGAGAGCGATATATCCGTGCCTCAGTCTAAACTGGCTTCGTTTTAATTTTAATTTCATTGTAATTTTTATTATATTATTGTGAATTTTACCAACAATTTTAAGGAGATCTTCAGCATGGAGCCTACAATTGAAAAAGCCACGGAAAGCATTGGAGATCTCAACAAGCCCTTCCGTTTCAAAGGAGCTCATTTCAAGAGATGGAAGTGCAATGTGCTCTTATATCTAAGCCTTCTCAATGTTCCTTATGTTCTCACTGCAAAGAATCCTAGCAAGATCACTACCGAGAACATGACTGAAGCACAAGTGAAAACTCACGAAGAAAAGATTGAGAAATATACTAAAGATGAGTATAACTGTCGATGTTACCTTTTAAATTGTCTTGCTGATCAATTTTATGATTACTACAATACTACTTACACCTCTGCAAAGAAAATTTAGAAAGCTTTACAGAGTAAATATGATACGGAAGAAGCTGGAGCGAAGAAATATGCAGCAAGTCTCTTCTTTCTATATCAAATGATAGATGGAAAATCTATCGTGAATGGAGTTTCAAAAGTTGATGCGCCATAAACAAAATGAGACTTCTTTAGAGACCTTAATCACACGTATTCTTGTAAAGGAGGAGGCTAGAGGTCAAGATGATTTGGTATTTCAAAATGGTAATGAGGATACCATGACAAAGGTAAACTTAATTTTCGAAAATGGTAGCTTGCCCAGATGTCAAAATACAAGAAATAATTTTTTGAAGCCGCAAAGAAAAGTTTTTAAAAAAAACTTAGTAGACCTCACAAAAAAAAAAGGCTTTCAAAGCCAGAATGATAAAGATTGGTTCAAAAATCTTACTCCCTTTGAAGAAAAGAAAACTTTTATGCTTGGTAATTCTAGAAAAGCCAAGGTTGTTGGGAGTGGTGAGGTTGAGTTGAAATTCACCTCTGGACGTATATTAATGCTCAAATATGTGCTCTATACATTGTCTATGAGAAAGAATTTGATGTCGAGTTATTTTTACTCAAAAAAGCGGGTTTCAAACAAACTATGGAATTTGATCAATATGTGATTACAAAAATTGGAGTTTTTGTGGGCAAGGGCTATGCTTGTGATGGGATGTTTAAATTGAATATTGAGAATAAAGCATAGAATATTTATTTTTATGTGCATTATTTTTTAAATATTTTGGCATGTATGCTTATGTCTTTCTTAGATATGAAAAGTCTATTTTTTTTCATATTGAAATAAAGTGATTTTTGAGTGAGGTGTATTTTTTTTATGAAAATAAAATTTCTTTTTAAATCTAAAAATTAGTGGGGGTCAAGTTTTTAGAAAATAATATATATTTGTTTTTCAAAAGATTTTGCCCCTAACGTTTTCTTCAAATTTTTTTTGTATGAGTTTTTGGGAGTGAAGTTGGTTGAAATCTTGATGTTTGGTGAATGCTTGTGTATGTCTAGTGCATTTAGTGCACATTTACATGCACTGATACTTACATTAAAAAAAAAAAAAAAGATGCATGAAAGCGGCAAGCAGTTTTGCATTTACATCAAATGTATTTTTTTTATTTTGTTGCCATTTGCTTTTTATATGGTATTAATCTTGAATTTAGTGCCATTACCAAAAGTCTTTCAACGTACAGTTTTTAAGATAAAGCCGTTTTAAGGTGCTTATTACATACTTTGGCTGCCGTATTATTGCTAAGTCAACTATGGAGTTGAGCTTACTGTTTTGGCTTCAATAAACAAGTAAATTATGTTGAGAGATTTATTCCTTTGTGGAAAAAATCAATTAATTCATTGTGATAGTACTACTATAATTGGTAAAGTACAAAACCGTTATTATAACGGTAAATCTAGATCATTTAGAAGAAAAATACAGTACTGTGAGATTTTTTTTATTGATGGTGTTATTAATGTGGATCCACTAAACAAAACTTTGAGACACTAAACAAAGTTTTGACAAAAGAAATGATCTGGAATACATCGAGGGGAATGAGATTGAAACCCATAAATTCATGAGCCATGTATGAGGATACCCAACTTGGGGACCAGAGATCCTGAGAACTAGGTTCAATGGGAAAAACGAATCATATGATGGTCGTAAGAAATACACTATTTATTTTATTTCTCATTCCTATGATGTGAGTGCATTTATCCTGTAATGTTGTGGATGATGAGTTTTTGAAGGAAACTCTTAATGAAATTCTGTAGCTCTTATGAGTGGGGTGTAAAAATTACATGACACTCTTGACAGATTTCACCTATATGAGTGTGAGAGTGAGGCCGCTCTCTATGAGATTTGGGTTTATTCTCAAATACACTCATGAAACCGGGATGAGCACAAGGCCGTAATGTGCTAGCTAATAAAGCTTATGTCAACACCTGGGTTACTATGTGTGAGTAATAATTCTTTATTTCCCCTAAGCAGTCATAGTTCAAGTCTGAGACCACTACTGACTCTGGAGTAAAGGTTGTTATTTCACTAAGTGAGGGTTCAATGCAGAGCACACCTTCATGATGCATAATAATCCTTCTTTATCTGGAAGTATCTCTCTCATGTTATTATTTTTATTATTATTAAAAAATAGTAGGGGAATGTTGGTATTTTTTTTAATAATATTTATTATTTGCCGTTGAGTTTCTCTCATATTTTGCTAGTAGTTAATATTAACATTGCCGTTGGGGAGAGTTTTGGTATTTAAGTGTTCAAACCGTTTTGTTTTCAAGCGGTTTTATGCCTCAAACGTTGTTAGTTTAATTTCTTTAACCTGAAGGTTTTATTTCCCTTTATTGTTAAGTTGCCGTTTATGCTTTGAAGAGTTACTTAAGATGGTTTTTATGTTATAGATGTTGGTGGGCTTTTAAGTTTTTTTTATTGTTTTATGCCCGTTTGTCTTTTTACCTCCTGGGGCGTTTATTATCCATTTGGTTATATATATGCTCATTTGTTCTTAGTGTACGTACTGTACGCGTGAGTGTGAACATTAAGAGAAAGTGAGATAAGAAAAATAAATTTAGTGTATATATTTTTCATGAGAGTATTTCCAGATTAAAGAAAGGTGTTCTTTTGAGTGGAGCTTTGGACTCAACCACTTGTGCAGAGTAGGCTTGAGTCATACGACGATCAGTTGGGCTGTTGTATCCTGGAGGAGTCAGGTCAAGAAGGTTTCTGCTGCACCGGTTAATTTGAGACGTTGTACACCGCAGAGGGCCTGAATCTCCTTAAAGAGAGCGATATATCCGTGCCTCAGTCTAAACTGGCTTCGTTTTAATTTTAATTTTATTGTAATTTTTATTATATTATTGTGAATTTCACCAACACTTGATAATCCGACAATTTTTAGATTCCTGATTTTTGAGAATCTTTTTAACACACGCACGCGCGCACAGGTTGAACAACGGAGTAGGCGTGTCGGACTTTGAGCAAAGCGTGAGGACACCTGTGATACTTTTCTACCGGGAAAAGAATTATGTGCAGCCAAAAGTAATGTCACCTCTAGATACATTGTCTAAAGACAAGGTAATTTCAGCATTCCCTTTGCTGACCATTCAATGAATCTTTCATTCTCCCCTTGATCGATCGATTCATTGAATGAAAGATTCATTTTTTCCTCTTTCAAAAAAAAAAAGAATCTATTGATCAAGGGGAGAAGGATAATTGTCTAAAAGTTTTCTCATCTTGTCAATGTTATTTGGCAATAGCTTATATTGCCCATAATCACAGGAAGCAATTGAAACATGGTTCTTTGTACAGGTAGATTCTGGAAATATGTTAATTATTTGTTTGTTTCTTATATAGCAAAAAAATAATCCTGAAGGATAGCTTAGCTGGTTTAATCTTGGATTTACTCTTCAATAGTCACCAGTTTGAGTCCTTTAAGACCACTAGAGATTTACCTGGTCGTTAACTTCAGAGCCTCATAGAATTAGTCGAAGTGCAGGCAAGCTGACCTAGACACCCACGGTTATAAAAAAAAAAAAATATATATATATATATAGAGCAAAAAAAATAATTTGAAGTACTCTACATTGTATTTACCTTAAAAAAATGTTCCGCCTTGTATCATGACATCCATCATCAAGGAGGGCAAATTTGTGTGGAGTGATGCCTTTGATTATACCACATAAATTAACTCAAATTATAATAATTTCTCTTCCATGTAAAAAATTGTAGTCCTTGAAAAAGTACAAGTATGAGCAGTCACTTGAGCATACAAGTCAGTTCATTGAGAAATTGGAAGAAGAGCTAGAAGAGTATCAGAAGCACCTTGCTCGGTACAAGAAAGCAAAAGAGGACACACCAAAAGATTCTGTTATCAATACCTGATTTGGTTTTTTTTTTTTCTTCATCTTCAAACTTCTTAACCGAAGCCTCCAGTTTGTCTGTGTTTGATTGTTCTTTCTATACTGATGATTCGGCCATTCAAGGAACATTGGTGATAGAATCTGTTGTATCCTGGACGTTTCTTTTATATTCTCTTTTATATATTTTTCTGATGGTCTCATATCCTGGACGTTTCTTTACATATAATAGAATCTGTTGTATTGTTCTTCAACTGTCTATGTTTGTTTACCCACCAACCCACCCTTGTATGTATGTATGTATGTATCCACTCTGTGATATATCTCAACATATGCGGTTCCAACTGCCTCATGTGAGAGCTTTGATATCATATCCTGTATGCCTAGTTGTCCCAAAAAAAATTTAAAAAAAGATAAAATAATAAAATGCTAGATGGTGCTGAATTTCAGTCAAGTCAATGAGTCAATGAAAGAGCGACAAAAAAGTCGCGACGTTAGGTACTTTATGTGGCTCTCAAAGTTGCACCAACTCCGTGGTCCCTAATTTCACCTACGAGAATCGTTTAGTCATTGGCATAATCAATATATGGCCAATAAGCTGCAACCCCTCAAATTCATACTTGTTGTCAATTTGCAAGCCTCAGAACTCAAAATTCTCTCCCCAAATCTCAAGTCCCAAGTCCCGATTCCCAACCATGGCGTTCCATCCTCCAAAGCTACTTCGTCCCTACATGTTTATAACCATCTTCCTCCTTTTCATAATCCCTTGTGCAACTCAGCTATTCTTCAACTACTCGGATTTCAATCAAGCTAACGACGGAACTATAAGACTTACTGGAAACGCTACTCTCTCAGGTTCAGGAGCCATCCAACTCACCCCAAGTGAAGTGGACAACTGGGGTCGAGCCACATATTCAGAACTGCTGCATATCTGGGAGGAACCCGGAAAAGTCGCAGACTTCAATACCAGCTTCTCCTTTATCATTGATTCGGAAGGTAAAGACATACATTCAGATGGGATTGTATTCTTCCTCACAAGCCCCCGCTACCCAAATCCTAGTCCAACAGATGGCTCTGGCATTGGCCTTCTAAGCCGCAACCAGTTGAAAGACTCGAGTTTCTTAGCTGCAAATAAATTCGTTGCAGTGGAGTTTGATACGTATTCGAACGAATGGGACCCGCCCGAGCCTGTCCAAGAACACGTTGGTATTAATATCAACGATATGAGATCTAAGAACTATGCACCTTGGGATGCTGTTATTACTGAAAACCGGACATATAGTGCAAGTATCAGTTACCATTCCACCACGCGAAATCTCAGTGTCACCTTCACTGGGTTCAGTAATGGTGTATCCCCGATTCAACAGCACCTTTCTTCTATAGTCAACTTGAGAGATTTCCTGCCGGAATGGGTTGAATTTGGCTTCTCAGCATCGACGGGATTGGTTACCGAGTTGCATATTATTCGTTCTTGGTCTTTTAACTCCACATCACCTTTTCTGATACAGACTCCGGCTGTACCAAAGAAGAATGGAGCTGGAAGCAAGAGAAAATTGGTGCTGGGCTTGAGCGTGGGTGGATGCATTTTAATCAGTGGTATGGGGTTGGTTTGGCTTGTGTATAGAAAGAGGCGGACTAAAGGGGGAGAGGAAGAGGATTTAAGCTTTGTTCTTTCCATGGACGAGGAGTTTGAAAGAGGTACAGGGCCAAAGAAGTTTTCTTACGAGGAATTGGTTTCTGCAACGAATAATTTTGCAGAGGAAAACAAGCTTGGAGAAGGAGGGTTCGGAGGGGTTTACAAAGGATTTATAAACGAGCTGAATTCCTACGTTGCTGTTAAGAGGGTATCAAGGGGATCTAAACAAGGGATAAAGGAGTATGCATCTGAGGTGAAGAGTATTAGTCAACTCAGGCACAGGAATTTAGTGCAACTCACTGGTTGGTGCCACGAGAAAAAAGATCTCCTGCTAGTTTATCAGTTCATGCCCAATGGCAGCTTAGATTTGCATCTTTTCAAAGGTGAAAGCTTGCTAACATGGGTGACGAGGTACAATATTGCCCAAGGCTTGGCATTAGCATTGCTATACTTGCATGAAGAATGGGAACAATGTGTGTTGCATAGGGATATAAAGTCGAGTAACATCATGTTGGATTCAAGTTTCAATGCAAAACTTGGAGATTTCGGCTTGGCTAGGCTGGTGGATCATGGAAAAGGATCCCAAACCACAGCTGTGGCCGGGACCAGGGGCTACATGGCCCCTGAATGTATTATGTCAGGCAGGGCTAGCAAGGAATCAGATATATATAGTTTCGGGATTGTGCTTTTGGAGATAGCCTGTGGAAGGAAACCCGTTGAAACCCAAAGGACGGAAGATGAAGTAAGTATGGTAGAGTGGGTTTGGCAGCTTTATGGAATGGGAAAGCTTGTTGATGCAGCCGATCCCAGATTGTGTGGGGACTTTGATGAGCAGCAACTGGAACGGCTGATGATTGCTGGCCTTTGGTGTGCTCACCCAGACTACAATCTCAGGCCTTCAATTAGGAAAGTCGTTCACGTGCTTAGTTATGAAGGTTCATTGCCCGTTCTGGCACCAGAGATGCCCCTATTAACCTACCTTGCCCCCCCAGGTAGTGCATTTGCATCTTCAGCATCCACTGCAGAAAATAAGCACTCTCAATCTGCAAGCCATTCCGGTTCCACCGGTTCCTCACAGGTCACATCTTCTGCAGCTTCATCTTCATCTTCTGCACTTCCTCACTCACACTTGGTTGCCACCAGGTAAACTTGTCTTGGGAAATTACACAGTTGAGATGTATGATTTACCTCTTTGTACCATAAATAATGTCATTATGTAATTTTTTCACAAATTAAACTTGTTATGGTTAATGTGATTGCTCAGCACTGTTACTAATATTAGCTATGGTTTAGTTTTGAGTTATGTTTTACTGGGGTGAGATGAATGGCTTAGAATCAACCCATATGTATGCTCTGAAATTTTTCCAAATGAAGCACAGAAAATTGCGTAGATGGCTGGAAGAGTAGACAGTAACTGTCTTTACATCCCTAGTTTTTCCTCTGTTTTTTGTTTTGTTAGACCCGTTCTGCTGTAGTTTTCTCTTTTGTTTTTGTGTTGTGCTTGCTAGGCATCAAAGCAAAGACATTGTGTGTTTCCTTATATCTATCACACGACCTAAAAAAGGTCTAGTCACACGGCGCCATATCTCGAAAGGAAAAATCTTGCCTAGCATGCAACTAACATGAGACCTGGCACCTATGCATCATATTCAATCCACTCACCCAGTGTAAAACCACTTATAATACATAAACAGTGTGACTGCGAACAACAAAATTAAGAATGAAGAATATCATTTTTCTAGTCAAAATATCAAACACTTCTCAACTCATCTCATCTCATCTGATCTCATTTGTTTCCACAACTTCTCTCAACTAATCTCATCTAATCATTACAACTTTTTCAAATTTTCACACAAAATAAAATAAACAATTCAACTTTTTCAAATCTCAAAACAAAAATAATATTTTAAAAATATATTCTAATAATATTTTATTCAATTTTCAACTTTCATATCAATTCATCTTATTTATCTACGAAAACAAACGAGGCCGACTGTTAAGGCAGACTTGGCAAAACCTCAATAAAAAGAGAATTGAAGGTTAACGCAAACAAGAATCTGAGTGCTTTTGGAATGATTGAAAGTGCATTATAATTTATCTTCTCTGGAAAATTAGGAACAAGAAAAACTAAAGAAACCTGTAATATACTTCAAGTAGAATTCCAAGGAGATACTTCTACAAGAGGTGTTGATAATATAAGAATGAAAGAACATGAAAATGTGAAAGGTTATTTAAAAATAATCTTGAGATTGGTAGACAAAATGAAAGCTTATGATGAAGAAAATATTGGTTGTAGAAATTTTAAGATTGATGATCGTGTGGTAACTGTTATCGAAGAAACCAAAGACACCTCTAAATTAGACCTGACATTTATTAGCAGTCTGTCAATCATACGGCAATACTACATAAGACATGAGTCTCCAAATCAGCTATATAACTATATGTGGATTGAAAATCATTCAAATGGTTTAATCACTTTATAAAGAAAGAAATAAAAGCAAATCATCAGTGATGAACTCTGCCTGCTTTGGTATGACCTGATACAGAGGATTTTTTCATACACTTGGGTATTGCTACCAGTGGGCATGTCCAGGATGTGCGGGTCGGGTTGACCCCATAATGTGCGGCTTCTCATAAGCGCAAGCCGGGTCGGGTTGGGCTCAAATCTTGAACGGGTCTGTACAAACTTAATTCTAATAAATTCCCCCAGGTGTTTTGAGGTTCTTGTCGGTTGTTAAGTTTAAAGAGTTTGTAGCTTTTGTGTCTTTTGGTTTTTCATGTACATGCTCGGGGGAGATATAATAAGTTAATAACACCCCTGAGAGTTGAATGTGATCTAAATAAATAAACAGTGTAAGCTAGCCACCGTATGAAAGACATGAAACCTCTGAATTACTATCTGTCTTACGTTCCTACTCTGTCTTAGTTCGTGTGCGTAACTTCTCCCATCTCTAACAACATTTACTGAATTCAGAAATCGACATATTAGGCAAGAAAACGAAGCAATCCGAGTTATGATGTTTTAAGCTTCTAAAATCACTCTACAAACTGGGGCATTTTTCTTCAGATGCTCAAAATTTTTAGGCCTTTGGAGTGGTTCATAGATGATCGTCCTAAGGAATCAATTGATTTTCTGGCTTGCATGGCGTGTTCCTGAACTCTTAACACCCTACTCTTCTCCGATTGACTCGATTTCATGAGACTCCTTTACATGCTTCTTAAGTATTACTGAGCATGCTTCTTGTAATTTTATTCTCTTTAAGGTTTAGAGTGTAATTTATGTGAGAACTGTTTCACTCTCTGTTTTCACGTAATTTATTCATGCGCGCGTTTCTTGTAATCGGTAACATTCCTTGTAAAGATCTAGCAGCACCTTCCCCTAAAACATAAGGAACGACCAACATTAACCAAGTAGTGTGGTTATTTTGCAGATCCTCAATGCAGACTTTGAATTAAAATGAGAACTGGCAAAGAGAAATGCATTCATCATCCCACATCACACACTATATATTTTAAAATTATTTTTTTATTTTTTATTTTATTATATTCTTGTTAAATTCATGAGTTATTATACTTATTATCCATACACCACATACTTGTTATAGAAAAAATGAAAAGAAAAAAAATTAAAATAGCTGTAGTGTGGGAAGATGATAAGCAGAATCATTCATGTTGTAGAGAAATTATGCACCACAAGAAAACCATCTATGGACCCTTGATTTTTCACATCCCTATAGATCTCCGCAATGGATTGCTAACAAACATAGAAAGAACTTTTTTTTTCTGAAGCCTCTTAACTAAAACCAGCTGTGGAAGGATTCCTCTAATTTAGTACCCAATATTAGAGCCGTTAACAACGTAAGAGATGTAACAGACGCTCTCAAGTACTTGCCCCTTTTTTTTTGTGTTATATTTTAGCTAAAAGGAAGTCGACGGCACAGGGAGGAAGCTCAAGCTGGCATGAATGAGAAAGTGAAATGTGGTAGAAATGGTACGGTTGATATTGGAAATTAGAATTTATTCCGTTCTTAATATTCTTCCACTTTGGACGTGGCTGTCTTTTCCTCGAGAGTTCTAGTGAGCGAAAGGCGAAAAGGAAATTATTCCTTGGAGTAGTCTACAACAGCTGCTCCACCTATAAAAGTTCCTGTCAGGTTTCTTGGGTTTTAGCATCACACACAAGAGACATACAAAGACCATACATTTTAGAGGAATTTTTCGATGGCTGCCAATTCTTTTCATCAAGGCAATGAACGATATGAACTCGATTGCCAAATTCTTCATCATTATCTCTCTGGTAAGTTTCCATTTTCCCCTTGATCTTCATTGTTCATGTGTGTTTGGGTGGAAAGAAACTGTTTTCCAACCGTAATTATTATGAAACATAAACATGCAGTCTTGGCGGTGGAGTACTCTCCAGCTTAACAAGATATTATAAGAACTAATGGACTCTCCATATTGCAGTATCATCTGGACTTTAACAACATCACTTTTGTCTTGCTAATGTCAATCAATTGTAGGCAATGGTACAATCAATAACCAAAAGCTTGTGGATATCTTCGTACACAGAAGTTCCTTTGAGTTCAAGCTCATTCGTCAAACTTATGCTGCTCTTTATGGTCAGAATGTTCTCCATCTCTTCTCAAATATCCAGAGGAACAATCCATTTGCTGTGAGTATGGTTGCTTGATTCATTTTCCTTTTTTCACCCTTCACAAGCAAGACCTCACACTAATGTTGAAAATATGTTGCATATATACAGAGAGCAGCCTACCTTCGCCTGATTGAACCGCAAGAGCGTGATGCCGAGATAACTAGGAACTCGCTTTTCGGAGGGAGTGTGAATCTTAACACTCTCATTGAGATTGCATGCACCCGAACTTCTTCGGAGCTGCAGTGTATTAAGCAAACCTACCGCTTAAGATACAATTCTGAAATTGAGCAAGATGCCACAACAAAAGTCAGTGGCGGATTCAAAGAGGTAACTACTTAGCATGCATCTCTTTTTAACGATCAATCACTTTAAAAGATCGTGTCATGAAATTTTTGGTATTGATCCTTAGATTCTGCTGGCGGTTTTGAAGTCGTGTCGCAACTGTGGTGGGAGAGTGGACATGAGCATGGCCATGTGCGATGCCAAGACTCTGTATGAAGCTGTGGAAAGTGGGAGGACTGTAGACCAGAAGACCATCATTTCGCTTTTAAGTCAGCGGAATTCTGGCCAAGTCAAAGCCATTCTCGTCTCCTACAAACAGCTATATGGCCATGAATTCTGCAAGTCGCTGAAACAAAGCAAATGCGGGCAATTTGGAAGAGAGGTACGAATCGTGATTCGATGCATACAAAATCCTGAAAAGTTCTTTGCCAAACAGCTAAGGATGAAGAATGCTGATGCTCGGGAGATTTTGATCCGGATAGTGATCACTAGGTCCGAGATAGATATTAAAGACGTTAACAAGGCTTTTGCAGCTAAAACAGGCAGTTCCATTGAGAAACTTGTGAGAAGGGAATTCAATAATAACAGTAAAGATCGTAAGGCTAATAACATTGTAGCTGATATCTTGATTGGACTAACGAAACGTATATAGTTGAAATATTGCTATATATATATACACACACACATATATATATATATATATACACACGGCCACCTATGCTCGTGTCTAATAGTTATAATATCTATACACGTCGTCTATTTAATAAAGAACATAATTTTTTATTGATGCGTCATCTTTTTTTAAAAAAAATGAATTATCCAATTTGATGCAATTGAAGAGCTAGCTTATCCATTACTTATAGCTAATACTCAATAAAATATCTGTCAGCGCAATTGGACGGGATAAAAAATCATCTAAAGGATGCATTTAGGGTCGGTTTGGTTACACAAAATCAAATTATCTCATCTCATCTTATATAATCATTATAATTTTATCAAACTCTTACATAAAATATAATAAATAATTCAAGTACTTTTTTAAATCTCAAAATAAAAATTATAGTAAAAAAATTATATTGTAACAATATTTTATCAACTTTTAACAAAATATTTCATCTAATTTCATCTGAACTACATAATCAAACGAGGGTACACCGAATATAGAGCCTACGATGGGAAGAAAAATGATAGACCAACCATTTGTAAACAATTTGTTTACAATTATAAATTAAAATAATATATTTTTTGAAATTTTAGTTTGACTTTTTATTTTTATTTAATGGGTTTAAATATTTTTAAAAAATATATTCTATTATTAAAAATTGTAATTGGACCGTAATTCGATTGTAAGGCTATCACTGCTCTAATGAGAATTATAGTTTGTTCCCGCAAAATTCCTATTTCTTAAAGGATGTGTATTCTCTATTATAATAATTAATACATTAAATTAAGCAAATGATAAAATAGAAGTAAATTAAACTATACTGTCTTAATTATAGTGGAGGAAGTCAATTTCTATCTTGGTCAGCTTAATTCGTAGAACAACTTGTCAGAATTTTGTTCAATTGGCCCACCTTCATTTTATTTTTGGTTTTGTAATTCACGGGGATTTCTTTTCCTATTAAAGCATCCCCATCCGGTTGAGTAAAATATTGTTATAGCTAAATTTTAGAGAAAATTTTAGGGATAGGATGAAAAAACAGTCCCTATCCCATTCCCTATTTTACGTTATGATTTTAGGGCTGCTACAGGACTTCCCCATATTTGGGAAAAAATTGTATATCCCCCAAAGCTTTCCCAAATCCCTTCGGGTTGTTGGTCACACGTGTTCCTCTCTCTCCACTTACGGTTTACTTTTCGACATTGCCCTCTGTCGCAAATGTTGCCACCATTCACGGTGGTTTCTCTTCATCGGCCCATCCCATTTAAGTTTTTCTTATTTCGATCATTTTTAGGATCTGAAGCCCCCCTCCCATGACTAAACTTTATCTCGTATAGTGCGCACGATTTTACACAAAAATCTCTCCCACAGGCTGAATCTGATGCATATTGTATTAGTATAATTTTGATTTTACCTTTGGATCTAAATTTGGCCACTCAAATTATGTTTGCGATCCCGGATTCCTACGACAGTGCAAATCTGGGTTTGGCATTTTGATTGATTTGTCCTCTTTGTTCACTGTATTTGAAGCTCTGTGTTACCTACTCGACTTCTTGGGCATTTTCATCTTGATCTGCTGATCTTTTTCATCAGTGTGGTTGGCATTGATTTATTTGTTTCTTGTTTGGGCATTTTTTATTTCACTGCTCTAGGGTTTCTATGTTGGCTTGAGGAATCTCATCTTTGATTTGGTGGTCTGAGACATGTATAAATTCTAGGTAATGTTTAAGGAAATTGTTTGTTCTTGAACTACTGTGAGCAAGTTTGAAAAATCGAAAGCTTAGTTCTTTGTCTTTGGACCTGTGCTGACTGAGGACTTCTTGTTTAATCTTGAGCTGTTGTGTTTGATTTTTTGCCTACTGCCCTTGGAACCATGAATTATGCTAGTGAATTTGCCTAAGAACTGAGAGTTGTTTTATATGTGTTAAAAAGTTCTCATCCACGGTGGGTTGGTGGGGTTTAATGTGTGCCAACCAGTTGTCCAAATTGTGAATTTACTAATTTATGCATCAATTGTAAAATTTTAATGATATATGCTACTACTTGCCTTTTATCTTGACTAATTGTTAAGATTATGCCAATGCTACATATGCTAGAACAAGGTTGTTGATTTAGCGACCGTAAAGAGAACCAAACACCTTTGTATTGCAGCATCCATTTTGTTTTAACCAGTTCATTAAAAATTGACACGACCTCACTAAGTATTTCTTGTTGAATCCCATTTTATTGGTAGGAGATTTGTTTGATACAGTCTTTTTGGACCTTATGGATGTTTTGTCACATAATATGGTGCAAACTCTGATTGCTTGGATGTTTCACGTGGTTCATTTGTTTGTTTGTATGTATGCTTGAAAGGTACTTAAACATATGGCATACACTGTTACACAATTGAATGATACGTGTAAATTCACGATTCAAATGTATTCTATTGGTGGATAAATAAGATGAAGCAAATAGCCATGTGGTGATTGTTAATTACAGTTTCTTTGTTTTCTGAATAATTTTGATAAATAGATTATTTTATCTTATTAATATATTTACTTAAGATTTTAAAAAACTTATTTCTGGTTTCAGAAATGTGAAATACTCTTGTAACAAATGGATTATGTTAAATACTGCTGAGTTGATTTCCAGCTTCAAGTTAGTTCTTATAATTCTTACTTTCTTGTCTATTTCCATGGTTGGTTTTGCAAATATTCAAGGTTGGTTTTGCAACTATTTATGGTTGGTTTTGCAACTTTTGTGTTTATGCATAATTATTAATTATCATAACATTTATGAGTTGGACTTACTTCTTTGGACATGGACTATTATCAGTTTGTGCATCATTTTTTCTGGTATCATTAATTATCATTACTAATTATTAATGTTCATTGGCATATTTAGTGATTATTAATGTTCATTGGAATAAACTGTCTAGTGTAAGGCTGTGATGATGGGATATAGGACTCCATGGGAGGGGGCTATGAGACAAATTAATTAATGGGGCTCCATCGATATGGCAAAGTAATCCAAACTCGGATGGCCACCAACTATTTTGTAACTGGTTGGTGCAAAAGGCCACCAGGGTTTTGGCGTTTTGTAGCCATTATCTTAGTTGAGCTCATGTCTCACACATGATGTCTATTTTTTAAACCATTCTGAGCCACATTTAAAACGCACAAGTGTTTAGGGAATTGGATGGGAATGTTCTTATTTCGACGTTTGCAAACAGATTTTGTTATTTGAGTTGTCTTAACCACTCGACTGTGATGATCAGAAAATCTGACTGTGATAAAGTGGCACTTTGGCACACACCTCCATAGCTGGGTAACCTAGATGGCCAATAAATAGTAGCAACTGGTTGTTGCAGCCATGGCACAGTGCCAAGCGTGGTTATACGTTGCCATAGAATTCCTGAACCAGCTACCAAAATCACTTGCAAAATGTAGTTTTGAGTTGTCTAACATGTGTACCACATTTTTATGTCTACAAAATTATAGAGATGGATTCACAAGAGCATGGAAATATGTTCTTCACCAGCCTCCTGACTCAGGAGCCTGAACTTGACCACATTTATGTTGG
This sequence comes from Pterocarya stenoptera, assembly GCA_003123785.1. NCBI lineage: Eukaryota > Viridiplantae > Streptophyta > Magnoliopsida > Fagales > Juglandaceae > Pterocarya > Pterocarya stenoptera. The sequence goes on along the minus strand of QEOT01123934.1, from coordinate 14,876 downwards.
TCAAGGAGAACAACATCCTGTAACTTTGGATGACTCTCCATTCCCGCCCTAAGTGGAGCCTCCCTCTCAAAGAAAATCAGCCAGGGGTGCAAACTTCACCCTCAAAGAAGACAAGTTACTTGTCTCCGCATAGCTTAATAGTAGCATTAATGCTATCCAAGGAACGGACCAAAAACACACCCAACTTTAGAAAAAAGTTAGTCAATACTTCAATGACTATAAAGAAACAACAAATGAGCGGAGTGTTGGGTTGTTGATACATCGGTGGCCTACCATTCAAAAGGAGACGAACAAATTTTGTGCTAAACTCGCCCAAGTTGAAGGGTTGAATCAAAGTGGCATGACTGAGCAAGACAAGGTATAGGCATCCCTCTAATTATTATTTACAGCACTTAATTATCTTTTTTATTATCTTTTTTATTTGGATAATTAATTATTTGATTTTATCTTTTATTTGGAAGTTTGATAAAGCGAAGGTCATGTACCAAGCGCTTGAGAAAACGGTCTTTCAGTTCAAGCATTGTTGGCAGCTATTGAAAGACTAGCCGAAACGGAATCAACGTTGCACAAAGGATGGGATGAAACGAAGGTCGACGGTGTCCCCTTCATATTCACGTACCTCAACAGTGGTAACTAATTCACGAATTGATTTAATGGGTGGTATAGAGGGCAAGAATCTGGAAACTACTGATGTCATCGAATTGGATCGGCCAATAGGGAGAAAAGCTGAGAAAGGAAAACATAAGGCCCAAGGTAGGGAATCAGATGAACTTGTGGAGTTCAGCAAGCATAAATATACTCTGCTAGAGGAATCATGTACTCAGGAGAAAGAATATTTCTGAAGTCAAGGCCAAAAAGATGGCATACGATCGAGAAATGGAAGGAAATAAAAGTAAACAGGAGAACAATAGACTAAGGTTGGAAGCGTAGAAACTGAAAATCGCCCTGTGGGAGAGAGATTAGCGGATAATGTTGCTCGATGTGAGTACGTTAAGCGAAATTCAACGGGTATATTTCCAGCAACTTCAAAGAGAGATATTGTGCTTCCCAAAATTGAGGCATTTATTTTATTTGTAAATTATACATTTATTCAATATTCATCTATTTGTAATTTACGTACCAATCACTTTCTATTACTTTCGCACGTTTGTTGTATTATAGAATTTGTACGTTTGCAAAATTTTAATACTCAAGCTGAAAACGTGATCATTGAATTTGAGTCCAACATGGATAGATATTACTTGATTACAACTTGACATTACAAATCCTTAAACTATTACAAACAATTAAAATAGAGCATGCTCTTGAACCAAACATATTTTTTGGAATGGAAATTCTAGAAACTTTCATACATGGTCGCTACTAATGATAAAATAGAGAATCCAACACAACCATGAAAATTCTATGGTTGGAAATAAAATTGTCAATTATATTCAATTAAATCTGTTTATAGTTGATGATGTCCGAGTTGTCTCTAATTTCATGATGATGCTTAATGAAGTTGACAAATTCATTTGTTGAATTGCGCGAAAGTTCTGGAATATCATCATCAAGTTGATCATACTTCATGTTTAGACCCTGATTATCATCATTCTCGTCCTCAGTGATCATGTTATGTAGAATAACACATACTTTCATTATCTTTGTTAGGTCATTGATTTTGAATAATTGAGATGGTCCACGAACGATTGCAAATCGTTGTTGAAGTATCCCAAAGGCACACTCGACATATTTCTTACGGATTCTTATACTTTGGCAAAATTTTTCTTCTTATTTCCTTGAGGTGATGGAATCGTCTTCACAAATGTTGACCACTTGGGATAAATACCATCGGCAAGGTAGTACCTCATAGTGTAGTCGTTACCATTAATTGTGTAATTGACTGGTAGAGCACTTCCTTAGGCAAGTTCGGTGAAAATAAAAGATCTCTCTAGCACGTTAATATCGTTATGTGAACCGGGCATACCAAAAAATGCATGCCATATCCAAATATCATATGAAGCAACTGCTTCTAAAATAATAGTTTGTTCACAGATGTGGCCGGAGTACATGCCTTTCCAGGCAGCGGGACATTTTTTTACTTCCAATGCATGCAATCAATACTTCTCAGCATTCATGGAAATCTCCATTGTTCACCAACCACAAACAATTGAGCAATATCATTGGCATTTGAAGACCGTAAATATTCATCTGAAAAAACAGTTACGATTGTTGAACAAAATGTTTTGAGGCTCTCCATTGCTGTGCTTTCTCCAATATGCATGTATTCATCCATAAATCTCCAGTAACCCATAGGCCAGCATTCTAAGTGTTGCGGTTATCTTTTGCATAGAAGTTAAACCAAGTCTTCCGGCATTATCTCTTCTCTGAACGAAATAGAGCTTATAAGCCTCTACCTCATTTAGAATATGGAGAAATAGGAGACAACTCCTTCGAAATATATTGGAGGGATATACTGAACTTTCTGCAAAATAGTCGCGGAAAATGCGCTCGTGCCCTCGAATATGATCACGCCGAATAAACTTACGACGTTGGCGATTGACACGATGTCTAGATGACTCTTCATCAGCCTCGGCATTAATAACAGCTTCCAACTCATCATCAGATGACAAGTATGTAAACAATTTGCGAAAGAAAAAACAAGCCATTTGATTAAGGGAGTTGGAGATGAGACTTGAATTTTTAAGAAAATGAATGCAAACAGGAGGCATATTTATAGCAAAAAAAATGACTATTATATATAGGACACAAAATATTACCGTTGGAAAAAAGAAAAAAGAAAAAAGTTACTGTTGGAAAAAAGATAAAAAATGTTACCGTTGGAAAAGAAACAAAAAAAAGTTACCGTTGAATAAAAGATAAAGCATGTGTACTAATTTGTAGAAATTCAAAATGTTACTGTTGTACTATTTTAAAAAATATTTTATCATCAATACACAGATAGGTGTAACCGTTAGGGAAATTGGAAAAAATATTACCGTTATATGAAAATGAAGAAAGGGTCATCGTTACACTAATACAAATCAAATATTAGTTAAGTATTAGGCCAAAATATATGAAAAATACAATAACGTTAGAAAATGCACATATTAAAAAAATTATAATAAAAAAATATTATTTTAATATAATAGAAAAATGATAGAGAATTGTATGTAGAATATTTTTTAAAAATGAGTAAAATTTAAAATAAAATTATAAGAAATGTCCTTTTTAATTAAAATTTAAAAAAGAAATATAAAAAACTCAATATAAATGCTCTTAGAAATTTTATTATCTGACACTAAACCCGCCATGAACTTGGCATGGACGGGGTGGGCAAGCTTTGGCATTCCTGCAGTACTCCTGCCTCTGATCCTGACTGATCTGGGCAACAGGATTTATTATCCAATAAAGTGAAAAGGGCGATCTGCATGCCTGATCTCAGACAAAGTACGCCTACTGCATGCAGATCTTCTTCACATGCAACGAACTCTCTGGCATCCGCAAAGAAGAGAGCGTCTTGTCTCTCCAGCGAGACATGAGTACGTAAGTACACTAAGTTACCCAGGGGTTCTTAAGCTGTAGTCTTACATGCATGAATGATTGTTAGCAGTGCCTGCTGGCTTGCAGCTACAACTTATGGGGTACCGTGCAGGCACTTGTGCTTTTTTAGAAGAAATTAGGACACTTTTTCCTATAGGTTTTTTTTTTTTTTTTTCTCTTTTCCATGTAGTTATTGTATATAATGGAAGACAATTCGATGTTAGAGAGTTTTAATGCCAGCCAGCTACAGCGTGCATGTCCGTTTGAATTCATTGCATGTGGTTAAACAAAAAGTATAGTGTAATTAAAGCATGGCCGGGTGCATGCTTTGACTACAATCAATCTCCCATGCATGTAATTGTAAACCCTTTTTATCCGATGGTTTTTCACGAGGTCTCCTTTCTCCTGATCTCTCTCTCTCTCTCTCTCTCACTTCTTGGGAGTCACGGCATGCACGTACACTGCTCGGCTAATCATGCACGCCCACGCCCTTGCACAATCGGCACTTTGCGCGTGTTATATCAGGGCAACTCTGTCTCCCCCTTGTATCTTTACCCCCATGCATTGGCAGCCTTCTCTCTCGGATACCTTTTTTGCAGATCACTCTGGGACTTTGAATACAACCGCAATGCATGTTCATACTGATTTGCTGGAAGGTAGAAAACAAACACTATCTAGCTCCATATATATATATATATATGTCAATCAGCTAAATAACTTTTTTGGGGTCTGAACGGCTACGTACGTCCTGGCACTCAACAAACATGTACATATCCATTTGTAGTACGAAAAAGCAATGTTTACCATTTTCTGATCTAGCTCTTCAATACACAAGTTCAGATTAAAATGTCTGTTGCGCTGCAGGCTCAACGGATAATTAATAAACTATAGGCCTGGCCAGCTAGCTGTCTTGCTTTAAAAAAAAGGCAACGCGCGCGCTAGAGTGTACATTACTTCAGTGCAAGCATAGAAGCAGGCGATGGGGCTATGTGCGATGCACAGTCGTGTAAATTAAAGAGAAGAAAAGTGTCGTGGAGATATCTAGAGAAAGAGATCGAGATGCTTCGCTCACCGGTAACGTTAGATCAGGACCTGAATCCAAATGGCTATTCATAAATGAAGAATTCACATAAATATACATGTATATATATATATATTAATATTGTAGCTGGAAATTAATGATGGGAGGAAAACTAATTAACCTCTTTAATCTAAGGGAGCACATGTACGTACGGGAGGTTGTAATAAAGAGATATCAATAGTAGGCACCCTTCTTCTTCTCTTGGAAGTTATGAACTAGTCACTTCATGAATTTTGATGGCTGCCCTTAATACCAATCAAAGGTTACACTTATTTTTTTTTTTTTACAGCTATTCTTATTTTATCTAATCATTACAATTCTTTTAAATTTTCATACAAAATAAAATAAATAATTTAACTTTTTCAAATCACAAAATAAAAATAATGTTAAAAAAATATATTCTAGCAATATTTTATTTAACTTTTAACTTTTATCTTAACTCATCTCGTCTTATTTCATCTTATATGCAAAAATAAACGGGACTATTCACATAGTCCTCTCCCCCATTTGGATGTAATAATGAGTAGCACATATAGAAAAATCTCTCTTTAGTTTAGTACTTCTCTCTAGTCCCGATATTTAAGCTATTGAATATGTGAGTATTGCTTTAGTCTTACTATGTAACATACTCTGCCATCGATACATGAAGATTTCGAATGAACAATGACATAAAATCGGTGCAATAATTGCAATATATCTAAGATATTTTCGACGAGGTAATATCGCTTCCGTTGCATATTCTGATTTAGTATTTCTAACAGAGATAATGATATTTATTTGTAAGGGCTGTGTTCCGCGTGTAACATAATCAATTGTATGACATTATAATGAAAAAATTTACTCATTAGTCGTACACCATATATCTGTTTTTATTTTTTTATCTTTTTTATCTTTTTTTTCTTTTAGTAGGTGTGTGGTATAATATTGATGAGTAGAATAACTCTATTTTATTATCATGGAAAAAATGTACATATAATTAATTTTTTACACTAATTGAAATGGTAAATGTTGATATTAATAATATATTTGATATATAAACAAGTAGATTTAAAAAAATGTGTTTTTTCATGAGCATATATACCAAGGCTGATTTCCTAAGCATTCATGATTGGGTGGAAAAAATTCCGGTCCTATTTTAATTTTGGTTATCTTTCTTTCATTTGGACGAAGTTCTTATTATTTATACAATTTTTTTTGTCAATTATATATAGTTAAACACCGGTTGTTTGTCCTAAAAACTTGAGGTTATAGGAAAACATGAATTTAATAATTTATTTATATAAAATAATAAAAACTATGAAATAATTTAGACTTTAATAGTGTGTTGTGTGTAAATACACATACTTATAAATAAAATTATATTTTTAAAAGAAGTTTTTTATGTTATTATTCATAATATTGTTGACAAGACATGATATTCCATCACGACAATCATGAAAAGAAAAAGGATTTACTTGATAATCCGATAAGAGCAATGATAGCCTTATAATTCAACTACATTTTATTTACAACTTCTCAGTAAAATAATATTATTTTAAATTTCAAACACATCAAATCAAAATCAAAACTAAAATAAATATTTTAAAAAATATTATTTTATTAAAAGATTGTAGAAAAATTGTAAAGGAGTTGTTGTTTTATCATTTCTCATCCGATAATACTTTTTTTTATTCCTATTTTGAGAATCTTTTTAACACACGCACGCGCCACAGGTTGAACAACGGAGTAGGCGTGTCGGACTTTGAGCAAAGCGCGAGGACACCTGTGATACGAAAAAGATTTCCCTTTTAAAGGGCCGTCTACCTATCGGCTATTCCCAGTTTTCATCCTTGATGTATTTATCCTATAGCCTATAGATAGGCATATATACTCCAGGGACCGCACCCTAATGGCCTAACAACCAGAAGTTCAGAACTCCCCAATCCCAGTTTTCTCTTTGGGCCAGGATATCTCGAAGCAATGGTGGGAGACGCCCACGTGCTTCAGACCTTCAGCAATTCCAATTGCAGTAACCATAACTCGAAGAAAGCAAAAGAAAAGAAGAAGAGGAAGAAGAAGCGTGGTGGGAGCAAGAAGAAGATGACCGCAGAGCAGACTCTGGCGTTCAAGTCCGTGAGTGAATGGGTGTTCTTGGATCAGCCTTCTTCATTGCCTTCCTCTGCTGCGTCCTTTGTTGTGGATGACTTTGGCGTTCAGAAGGCTCTTGGAAAAGGTGGGGAGAAGTTGGTGTTCGAACTGCATTCGCATTCGAAATTCAGTGATGGGTTTTTGTCGCCCCTGAAGCTGGTTGAGAGAGCTCATGGAAATGGGGTCAGTTTCTTCGAAATTGTCCGTGTTACTTTAACTTTTAAATGAAAATCTGAAATGGGTTTTTTTTTTCTGATTACATACGATCTGTGCTCCAGTTGCTCTATAGTTTCTGAATGATATACCGAAATGGATTTTGCTTTTGACCGTAGATTTGATCCATTTTGAGTTTATAGGGTTGCAAATAATGATATAGTTTTTTTGTCAAGTATTCTCATTTTTGGCTGCACTTTATATTTGGTATGTAAGAATAGAAGTTGGTTTTTTGGAAACTGTCCTGCACTATATAGCTGCTGCCTGGGTAAGAGGCTGGTCTAATACACAATTCCTATAGCACGTAAAGCTACAAATCCATTCTGATTAGAATTGTTCGTTCCTCTTCCATCATCAAAGATGTAAGAATATATGCCCTTACCGTCGTCAGAGACTACAAAGTTTCCTAACTTCTTTTCATAGTGAGAAATACAGATTGTCTATTTGTGGTTTGAAGTAGTGAATGAAACCATGAGGCTTAATTATTATACATTAGGGATTTTAGTTTTTTTTTTTTTTTTTTGTATGAAGATGGAAAATTATAGAATCCAAAAAATGTTTCTAGTTGAGATTTTATTTGAGGTTCTTTTTCATTTCTTGATGCTCTTTTTATAATTGTGTATAATATTAAAAAGTAAGAAATGGATGCATAAATTCCTAGATTTGAAATATGTTGTAGAGCTTGGAGTTTTGAGCAATTGCATCGTATGTTTATTGCAATCGCGAAAAAGATAAGGAGATGTGGGTTTAGGATTAGGGGAATTAACTACCAAAAGATGTGGAGACCCGTTTATCTCGTCAGCTCCTTACCTAAGGCTACCTACACGTCACTTCCTTGAACTCGCTTAAGGAAATGGATCCAAGGTCTAGGAATAGATGAACAGTCCCTATTAAGGAAAGAGATTGGGAGTCACTTAAGATAGTTTGGACATGTGCAAGGGAGAGTGATTAAAGTGTAAGGAGAGAGAGTTATTTTAGTTGAAGGATTGAAATAGGTAGAGGGATGTCTAGAACAACTCAGGAAGACGACAATATGATTTTAGATGAGAAGTAAATAACTGGGATCCACAAAGCTAACCCCAATTAACTGGGATTACAGCTTGATTAGGTCGTATAACTACTTCAGTTTTATATTGCTTTTGAGGCATACAATGTCAGCATGGTGGATAAAGATGATATCTAGCTATGACCCAGAAAATATGTTTCAAGAGGATTGTCTACTTGCTTATAGTCAGCAAAATGATTTTTGAATACCACTGGTTTACAGCTACCAATAACAACAATAATATTAAAGGAAGATTTAATTCAATTTCTTTATAACAAAATTTAGAGACTTGAATCAACTTGGGGATGCCACATAATGAATCTCTGTATATCCTGCAATGCCGCCTGCTAATGTTATGGGACCCTTGTGTTGTGTGATTGAAGTCCAAACTGTTTTCAAGAACTGTTATTCTTGATTTTAAAATTCCAGCCTATTTGGTGGTACTTATAATTGTTAGGCCAATTTTTATTTGATTGCTTTTTAGTTCTTATTTTCTATTCTGTTATTATATTTTGCCTTGAATAAATCATAAGATGTTTGAAATTTAATTAATAAATTTGCTTATAACAGGTAAACGTTCTTGCTCTGACAGATCATGACACAATGTCGGGCATCCCCGAGGCTCTAGAAGCTGCTCGAAAATTTGGAATCAAGATAATTCCAGGTGTTGAAATCAGTACAATATTCTCTCCAAGGTAAATTTCTGAAGTTTTGGCTTTGGAAGGCTTATACATGCAGACAAGTGTGTTCCTGTAGTTGCTTGGAGTGTTTAATTTTGGTTTTCCCTTACTTTAGAGAGTGCAGTTGCGTAAAACCATGTTTGGGACTGGAAATGGCAAGAATTGTGAGAACCTAGTTTTCAGGATTTATCCTCATCCATTCCTTATATATGTCTCTGATGTTTGGACACTGATATCAGTGCTGAGTCTGAACTAGAGGAACCGGTGCACATCCTTGCATATTATAGTAGCTGTGGACCAACAAGGTCTGAGGAGCTGGAGAAGTTCTTGGCCAATATAAGAGATGGTCGTTTTGTCCGTGCAAAGAACATGGTGTCAAAACTGAACATGCTCAAGCTACCTCTTAAGTGGGAGCATGTTGCCAGGATAGCAGGCAAGGGAGTTGCTCCCGGTAGAATGCATGTGGCTCGTGCTATGCTTGAAGCAGGTTATGTGGAAAATCTGAAACAAGCGTTTGCCCGATATCTTTTTGATGGTGGACCTGCTTACTCTATGTAGTATTCTGAACTTATTGTTAAATCTTTCCTCATTCTTGATGCAACTTTTTTATTTATGTTTTCTTTTAACATATGGTTTCAGGGGAAGTGAGCCTCTTGCAGAGGAAGCAATACAATTGATATGTAATACAGGGGGTATGGCTGTTTTAGCTCATCCATGGGCACTGAAGAATCCTGTTGCGGTTATCAGGAGGCTGAAAGAGGCTGGCCTTCATGGGATGGAGGTTTACAGAAGTGATGGAAAACTAGCAGGTACGATATTTACTTTTCTCCGTCTTTTCCTTTTATCATTTTGATGGAGTTATAAATTTGTTTTTGGTGACTGTCCAATCAATTGCCGCAGAATGTTAAAAATTATGTCTCCATCTTCAGGCATGTAATTGATGTATATTGCATATCTTGGGAATGAATCAACTTCTTCAAAGAACAATTCTGGAATAAATCAACAGATGGAATTCAGTTGACTTAAAATTCATCATTTGTAATGCGCAACCTCAAGTTTTCGATATTATAATGCAGTAAATTTTCAAAGTTCTGGTATGAAATTGCTTCCATCATTGTTGTTATTGATGTAGGGAACTGTATGGATTATTCACTTGTTGATATCCATGAAAATCTCCTTTTATGCTTTCTACACTGTAGAGCCTCGTTGACCAGATTAATATTTTTATGCTGTACTGAAAAACTTGAAAAGCTGATATTCTGATGGAAAATGATCTCCTTTAAACTTATGGAGCCAAATATTTTGCTTATATTCTCTATTTGGCACTTAAACTGTAGTTCACCTGTTTGTTCAACAGCATACAGTGACCTAGCAGATGCTTATGGTCTATTGAAGCTTGGAGGATCAGATTATCACGGAAGAGGTGGGCAGGGGGAGTCTGAACTGGGAAGTGTGAACCTACCGGTATTGGCTGTTCGTGACTTCCTTGAGGTAGCTAGACCAATTTGGTGCGGGGCCATCAGGGACAATTTGGAAAGTTATGCTGAGGAGCCTTCTGATTCAAATTTAGCAAGGATAATGAAATTTGGGAGGACCCGGATTTTTAAAGGAGGTTCCCCCTTGAGTTGCGGCAAGGACTTAATTGATCGTTGCTTGTCTTTGTGGTTGACAAATGAAGAGAGGCAAAATGCAGAGTTTGATGCCATCAGGTTGAAGCTTTCCAACATCTCTATCAATCAGGCAGGCATTCAGGTTCCTATTGAGAGCATATGATTCCGAGTTGTTTATCTGAACTAATTTTCTTCCTAGGCCATGATATTCATTTCGTTCATCAAATTCATTTTCTTCTTGTATTTTCTATTTTTTATTTTTGGGCAAGGGACCAGTTCATTTTCACTTCTTCCTTTTTGGTAGTTCTTCATTCATCTCCAAAGATTTAACTAATTACCATTCTAGCTATTCCAAATTTATTTTTAAATAGAATATATGCCTAGAAAACAAGATGTTTTTTTTTTTTTTATAGGTAAAGAAAACAAGATGCAGAAACATATGATTGTCATATTTGTTGCTTTGTGTGGAGCTTGGTTTTGGAATTCAAACTACAGGTTCCGATCAAATTTAGGAGCTATCTAGCATCACAAGCGAAATTAAATCCACTGTAATTGTTGAGATGGCGGATCCTTTTCAACTCCATTTGGCCATTTAGCAGTTGTGTATGCCAAAATCACTCGCTTGAGGATGGCTATACTCTTGGACGTCCCTTTTGCCAGCAGAGGGGACCTGGATTGGGAAACCAGATAACAATAGACACGATCATGATTATTCTTCAGTTGCATCCGGAGAATTGGAATTTTTTTCCTGCAGGATGCGGGACATATCGTTGAATTGATGTTATCTTGTTTCTGATGTCTGCATAATGATCCATGTTCTCTAATGCTAATGTTAAGAAGAAGAAAAAAAAAAAGAACGATTCTTTTGGAAGAAGCCTGACAAGACTTGACTCCCATGTGATGTTTCCCATTCATCATACACCTCCGTTTCTAACTTCCAAGTCATATCCACCAACATTTACAGAAAGTAAAATTAAACGAGGGCTGCTACATCTATAAAGGAATTATACAAAAAACAATTCCACAAATTGATTTAGCTTCATTTGATCCGTTAGATCGACTTTATAATAAAAATAACTTTACAATCTAACAAATCGCATCAAGTCACGTCAGTTTATGAGATTATCTTTATGTAATCTCTTTGTGATTAAAATATTTTCCAAGACATTTCAGGCATATTATTCATAACGTTTCCAGCAGCTATTCGATTTCTTCGAAACACTTTCTGATTCGAGAAATGTCGTTTAAAATGTATGACATCATACTAGAAGATGAAGAGTATTTCTTTGTGGACCAATAGTATAGGCCCATTGAAGGTGATGTCCGGGCTTTAACGACCCACCTCGTACTCTTCACGCAGCAGCCCACTACCTGAGTCGTGACTATCCAAGACAGCAGCACCAACGAGTACCGGTGCTACTACATTCATTCAGTTCCCCCCATCAAATTCTGTCTTCGTCTTGCCTCAAAATTTCCCCTTCCGAACTGCAAAAGGCCACTTTTACTTGCAATTCGAAGGGCGAGCCCAATGAGCTTGTCGCTCCTCCAAGGTTATTCTTCAGCAGAAGAAGAAGCACAAGAACAAGAACCCCACCATGCTCATCTCCTTTACCCTAACTCTTCCGACGACGATGACGACGACGAAGACGAAGCCTCCGCCGCCCGTAACCATTCGGTCCGCAGGAAGTCCTTCGTTGACCTCCCCCAACCCTCCTCTGTATCCGGACTTCCTTCCGCCCTCGATGTATTCTCCCAAGTAATTCTTACTACCCCCTTTGGTTGCCCAGTGTTTTCGTACTCCAGTTCGTTTCCCTCTATTTTCTTTTCACTTTATTGTGAATCCAGCCGGGAATCGTGGATATAAAAGTTTTTATCTTGTTGTCCTGACTTTGTTTTTATTCGTTACCGGAGGTTTCAGGACCGCCGGCATTTCTGAACAATAGCGTGGAGGAACAGGGTTCCGCTAAAGATGTGGATCAGAATGAAGGGAGGCGCGGCGGCCGCAGGAACCGCAAGGAGAAGAAAGACTTACCTACCGGTAAAATTATGTTAATGTAAATGTTACCTTGGGCTTCATTTTGTTTGAAAAGTCATTATTTGGAGCTGTTGAATCAGACCCGAGATATAGGCGATTAGGGATTTGGTTTTATCATTTAATGATTCCTTAGTTTTCTATCTCGCAATGGACCACATGATATCTACTTAGGCAACATTTTCTGGTTGTCCATTTCTGGAGGGGAGCGCGTTCACTTATTTCTAGTATTGGAACTCATCCCAAAGAGGCACAACAACTCTAGAATCTACTTTCAACCATCTTTCAGGGACTGATATTTGTATCGTCGAGGTCAAATTAGTTTAAGACCATGTAAATTGTGTGCTTATGATTGTTCCATGTATGATTCAAGAACATACGTGTGGGTATGGTTCAGTAACATACATTTTGATTTTCTTTTTCCCAAAAAAAAAAAAACGTTTGGGTATGCTACCTTTTCAAGCATGAGAGAAGTTCATCACTTCGGTTATTCCACACTTTAAGTTGTTCTTCTACTAAAATTCCTTTTCTTTTTCTTTTTGTTCTGCCGAAGCTCAACTAAAAGCATTTTTTCCATTCTCCTGTAGTCTCAAATAGAAAATCAAGCAGAAGGAAAATTTAATTATTACTTTGTTCTGTTAGTTTTAAGAGAAAAAAAATCTGTACTGACTTATATTTGATATCTAATATGGCAAACTGTTTTAGTTTAAGTATTTTTCTTTGCTTGGTGTAGGCCTTGACTTCCTACCTGTTGCCAGTTTCACTAGGAAACAGTTTTTCATGATCAACGGGAAATTATACTAAAAAAGGCGGAATAATTTACACTGATTACTGTATGCTTCTTTCCAGCATCCCTTTCACGTCACAATTACCACTTTCTCATCCACCNCCACCCTCTCTCTCTCTTCTCCTAAAATAGCTCTGTGTCTGTGGCACCACCACCATCTCTATCTCTCCCCCCTCCACCTCCCTCTTCCCTGCTGCCACCACTTCCCTCCCCACTACCCCCCCAACTCCTGTGCCACTTCCCTCCTCCCTCCTCTTCTCTAGCTGTGACTACGACTTCCTTTTCCTCTCTGTCCACCTCTCCTCACCACCACCTTCCACCCCATTACTAAACAGAACATCACTGCCACATTAAAACTGATTCTCAAGTATTGACAAATCATACATACAATTCTATAAAGGTTTTTGCATTATCTTTTTCTTTTAGCTTAGTATTTCCTTTTAATCAATTTTTGTCTCAACTTAGTGGTAGCTTCCTTCAATTCTAAGATAATATGCTTGACTTTGCCTGATATTGTCTGTAGGTGCTGTGGTGGAGGCCAAAGCCCAACTAGTTGGAATCCATGAGCGAGTAAGAAGTGATATTGAGGGTAACCAACCTCCTGCATCATCAGCTTCAAGCACAATGCAAGGAAGCAAGCGCGTGGCCACTGCAGCCAATCCTAATGCAGAGGATGCTGCTGAGCTACTGAGGTAAATCTTGTTTATTCGAACAGTTTTTAAGTTGATGACCATGGCATAGATTCTTTCAAGTGCCGAGCATGCATGGAGCATGTGTACTGGGTCTTAGTCTCTGTACTGATACAACTCTAAAGATAGAATCTCCTGATGTCTTAAGCTCCCACTTAGTGTTAGTTCATAATTTTCCTCTCTAAGGATCAAAGAAATCCTTGTGTTGCATGCAGGTGCTCATCTTTGAAGACCAAGATGTCCATGCATGCACTCTGCACAATGGTATTTTATCATTATCTGAGTGTGAAATGTTTATATTTGTAGGATGTGCTTGCAATGTGGAATTCCCAAGACTTACTCGAATGCAAGAGGAATGGTCTGCCCAGTTTGTGGCGATCGCCCACCTGATGATGCTAGCAATGAGCCCAAGAAGAAGGGGTCTGTCATAAAAGACAAGGAGAAGAGTAAGAGGATGAAAGGCCAATCATCTCATGCCACATGGAAAAGTGAAACAGAGATGCAACTTCGCCAGCAGTTTGATTAGCGGATTTCATTCTTTACAGATTTCCTTGGCATGGTCAAGCATTTTTTATGTTATGAAGGTAGGTACACTCATGTAATCAATGGTGTTCTACGGGCTAGCAGTTTGATAGGCGAAGGTCAGGTCCATCAGGGAATGTGCATGTACAATATGGCATAGTTTTTGTTTTAGGATATGTTTCGTGCATTTGCTTTCTTAGTTCCTTATCTTTATGCATGTTCTCCCTATTCTTGAAGTTTAAGGGAAGATTACATGGTCTTTCCTTCCTGAGGATGACGAAATTCCATCATGCATGACAATTTGAAAGACTATGCAGTTTGTTTCATTCCAGATAGGAGGGCATAAGTTGAGAGCCTTACCCTATGTATGTGTCTTAAAATGAACTCATAAGTTTAGAATCTAAGGTTTTTGTGGCCAAACGTACTTCAGTCTCTGCTTGCAAATCGGGTCAAGATTACCAGGAAAGTATATCATGGACATGCTTCCTAAGGTGGATGTTAAGTTAGATTGGGACGGTTGTTAGCAATATATGAGGTCAAATCTGACACGTGCTTTTGGTTAGCACGT
>QEOT01123933.1:90211-106242 GCA_003123785.1 Pterocarya stenoptera | reverse complement strand
GGCATGGCCCTTCATGAGTTTCTTGTCTCTGCCACGTCCTCTTAGCTAGGACTCCTTATTGTATATACTGGGCTAGGCCTATTCTTTGAGCAATATATCTTCTTATCAAAAAAGAACTAGGACAGCTTATGAGATATGCTGCTGCAAATATGTCATTTCTCATTAACAGTTTCCCAAAGCATCAGTTAATATTGGAAGAATGCCAAGATAAAAAGAGCAAATAATACTTGTAAAAAAAATTGTAAATAGTTTATCATGAGTTGGATTTAAGTGATGATGTGGTATTTAAACCGTGTAGACATCAGAACATGCACCCATAAAAGAAGGCATCAGAACATGAACGAATTGATGGATTACTAGGACAAACCTGGTGCCCCAAGAAAGTTTTGATTGGTCGATTCTCTCCAACCTTGCAAACATTTATCAGACCGTCAGTGGAGCACGTTGCAAATGAAACATTGTTTCGCCAATCAACATCAAGAGTAGGACCTGAAACAAGAATTGTGCTTCAATATCAATATAAATGCTAGCACATATTCTAGAGAGGAATAAGAGATTCAAAGATGTTACTGTATCAGTATACCATATGCCAACAAAAATTATTAAAACGGAAATTGCCAACTCGCACCTGAATGAAATTCAAATGCTTGTTTCCATTCCCCTGTCTTTATGTCCCACACAATTGCAGTTTTATCCACGCTGCCACTAAGAAGATAATCACCCTTCTTGTTCCACTTCAGAGAAAATATTGGGCCTTTATGCTTGTTTAATGTATTCCTCAACTCCCCTACCAAAGATCCCACCAGTTAATACAAAAATAAAAGTCATTACAAAATAAGAACAACGGATCCGTGTGCTTTTTAAACCGTTGATTTAACTATTGACAGAATTCCATGCAAGTGTACATGCTAACAGTGCTACAAAGTGAACCAACTCACCTTCTCCACTCCATATTCTCGCTTGCCCATCATAAGATCCTGTTGCAAGTAAAGTCCCATCTCCCTACACAATGGATAGGGCATTAGTGAGAATGAGAATAAATACACACAGATGAACATGTGCACTCACACACACAGGTGTTCAACTAAAAAATCATGTCAAATTTACTGCTTGTGACAAAAGATGTGAAGTGGGGAACAAATCTAGCTTCAATGTAAAACTTTTTTTTATAAGTAGCTTCAATGTAAACTTAAAGGTATAAAGGAAGCATATCAAGCATAATCATACTATAGACACTCACATTNGGCAGCTGGCGGCCAACCTCTGGGGGACCAGTGCCAGTTTTCTAGTCCTTGGATTGTTGTTGACACCATGCAATTCTCCATACTAAGAGCACCTAACGAGAAAGTCCAATCCAAATGCTACTCCCTAATCCATGTGGCCAATTTAAAGCAGGCCACATCACTACTTGCATTTATTTTCCTCTGCATTAGTTTAGTTAATTACACTTGTTGAAAAGATTTTGATGAGCAACGTGGTTCAGATGCAAACTAGAACCTTGCCATTCATACACACATGTGCACGCCTTGTGGATGGAATTCAATATTACCATAAAGAAGACAAAATTTGGAGAAAGAACAAGAATTTCAAAATTGGTACAAGGAAATATAATAACTTGTTATAATTTGGAAAAAGCTAACTTATTGTTCACATTAAAAAATAAGGATATTGAACTGAAGCCCAGACTCAAGAAATAACTCATTGAGCAGTGCAATTCAGCCAACCATATAGCCCCTCCTTTACAATCAATATCAGGAAGCCAAATCAAATTGATCTAATATGACCAAACTTGATATCCGGAGGAGAAAGAAGACAAATTACAGATACTGCAACAGCATCTGCTCCACTGCATCGAGTTTGGTTTATGACAGCTTGCTTGTTAAAAAATTCTTCATTTGTGCTCCGTATGATTCAGCAAATTCTTACCAAATAATTACAGGTTAGAGGAAATTAAAATTTTAAATAGCCAGAATAAATTCATGTCACTTTAAAAAAAAAAAAAAGCATGTCACTTTGAGCAGCCCAACGTATACACCTTAATGGTTCCAAGGTAAAACAAGGAACAGTCAATATCCAGCAAAGAAGAACTAAAAGGAGAAACACTTACAGGATAGAAGAACTAGAATACCAACTTGTAGCAATAATTCAATATAATCTAGACACACCAATGAAATTATTCTTATCTGAAGCATCTTTTTGAAGACATTAGACTCACCCAGATGCAAGCAGCAAACCTGATGGGCTCCATGCACAAGTAAAAACCTGTCAGCAATGGAGGAAAAAGCTGAGGCCATACAAGGCAACCATGAAAGAACGAGAAATAAATGAATGACATGTGGATATGCCCAAACCTCTGACGTATGGCCTTCTAGAATTGTTACATCATGACTAGAAATGTCACAAGGCAAGGACGTTGTGTTTGTGGAGATGTCCATTGGTTCTGGCCCTATTTTGCATATCCACAAACATATTAATTACTTTAACCAGAAACCAATATACAGTTAGCCATCCTAACAGAACAGAATATGTCTGTGACAGTTTATGTGCACTTCAGATAGGGAGTGATCTCTCTTAAGAATCCTAAGCAAATTTATTCCATCACATGAAAAATGAAATAAGATGCAAGGTTAATGCAGACCATAAGACAGCTATAAGATTTCAAAAACTATCACAGCCCATGTTTGCATGACATTCAAGTATTGTAACATATAGCGCACAGAGACATCTTTGCACAAGGCATTGAATGCATTTAAGTCCCATGTAAAACCATCAGACCAAAAAAAGAAAGAAAAAAAGGAAACAATTATTAGATATGAAGCGCAAGCAAAAATGCAAATCTGAAGCATCTTGAAGGCTGCATTGCATGTGCAGAAATCCATTTTCATCAGGAAGGAAGACCTGCAATTAAGTAGTCTATAGGATGATCATACACCCACAAAACCAGCCAAGATCACTAATATGGGGCCTATTCACTGAGATCACTGTTATAGCAATGCAATAGTCTCGGGATAAGCCTGGGTTTAAATCATTGCCATAGAAGTGAATAGCTATCCCAGTAAAAAGTTTTGGGCCAAATGCGTACCACATATCTCTCTGTATCGACATGCACAAACATGTCGTAAGATGCATGCCTACAGGTGCAGAAGCAAGTGAACATGTATGCGGCAAGTAATACAAGCCTCACTCTCAGAGGCTAACAACATACTACATTCTAACTTGGTGTATGAAACAAAAACCTTGATTCATTGTGTCTCCGCCTCCAAAAATTTGGAATGCAGAACAAATATGAAATACAATTACAAGCTAAAAGTAGCACAAAACAGAAAAATATGAGCAATAATCACAGAACAATTTCAACCACCACACGGATGTCCTATTTAACTAAATATGCCTATTCTCTGTGCACAAAATACAAGTTTTGAAAATAACCAATACCAATTTCATAAAACTTCTCATCCAAAAGTGTTGTTCAAATCTTTTTCAAACTTCAACTTAAAAGTTATTTATATTGGTGGTTATAATGCCATACATACTTTCAGAATGACAACACAATTTTGTAAATAAAATAGCAAAAGCAATGGCAAGTGTAGATCAGCACCTAAAGTTCCATTTTCTTCATATTCCATTACGAACTTATCTTCACATTTTTCTCCGTTGATGATGTGATCCTGGTGTGCCTCTGCCTTCTCTTTCTCTTTACCCTTTTCACGCTCCCTATCCTTCTCTATTGTCTCTTTACCCGGTTCTTGTTCTTTTTCTCTTCCTTTTTTCTCTTCTCTTTCTTGTGTATGTTCCAGTTCATTTACTCGAGTATCTTCATTATGTTTCCCATTTTCTTCAAGCCTATCCTTTTGTAGATTTTCCTTTTTAGCTTTAATGATTCTCTGTAGTTCATAGGGATCCTTCGTAATAAGATCTAGAGGTTGTAGAAATGAGAAATCATCATCCATATCAGCATTCGTCTGGAGACCTAACCAAGATTTAAATCAGCAGAAAGTTCTGAAGCATACAAAAATATAAGTTAAAAAAATATGAAATAAAGACATAATAAACATGCTTACACCACTCAAATTTGCCTCCAGCTCAAGATATTGAATTCCTTTTTGGACAAATGTAAAAAGAGCACTTGGTGGAACTAAGTTACCATCAATTGTGCTTTTATTAATCCCCGCTTCGTATCCAAAAGCAAAAGCTGAATGTGTAAAACCTGGAGGAAATGGGTAAAAATTAAAGAAACAGTCGAAACAACATGCAGATACATCATATAAGGTATGTGATTTTATTATGAGGTAAAACTACATAAATAATTTCTCCATCTCATTTTCTTTATGAGTTGGGAGGGGTGTCTCCATCACAATTCCTTCTTTTTTTAATAAGTAAGAGAAATTTGTTGATAAGGATGTATAAATAGGCGTAGCTAAAGTATACAGGCTATATACAAGAGAAAACACCCAATTATAAATAAAGATAAGAAAATTATGAAAGCTAAGCTGATTGATATCTATAGCAATTGTCCAGAGAAATAATGTACTCATAAAGAAACTTTTGAGTTCTCCAGTGAGTGCTCCCCTCAAAGTTACAATCATTCCTATCCCGCCAAATGTACCACAGTAGGCATATAGAAACTATCTTCCATACAGCTGCAAATTGCAGGATATCATGAAGGCACTAATTTGCAAGAAGATCAACCATCCTCCTGGGCATAACTCATGCAAGCCCAACAATTACCCAGCCCAATTCTTAATTTGATAAATGGCATTAAAATCCAAATCATTTATCTGCTAATTGAGAGGGCATTGCATAAAGACACATTAGTTTATTACCATAATTACATAATTAAATCCAAAGCTCCAGGTATACTAACACTTTCAAGTCAACCAAGGCCAACATTAAACTACAAGTAAATCTGTGATTTCCTTTGTTAGACTACCAGTTACCATGCCTATGCTTCCAGAAAGCCATATAAATCCACTGCTCACAATCATTAAAGTTATATTATATCAAAGACTTGATATCAGTTTAGACATTTGACTTATATTACTATAAAATCAGTTAAAATAAGTCGCTCAAGTATAGTGCTAAGCAATGCTCCATGCTGGATGGTAAAAACTTATTCATTAAAAAAATCAGATATAGTTTTTGGGTTGCTCCTTTGTCTTGGTTCCAAGTTCATCTTAGCATCATTATCACATTCCAAGAACAAAAAAACCACAAAATAATAAGGTAAACAATGGTTGGGCCACCTAAGCATCCCTTACCTCTGTACAAGGGCGTCCTGATTTATTTCGCAGCACTTAAAAATATTATCAAGACACGGGTTGCAACCCTAAAAAACACTAATCAACAGAGCTTGATGCTAGCATTTCCTAGTACAACAATTAAGGCTTAACCAGGCCCTATCACATGGGGGATGTCTTGAAAATCTTTTTCACTGAAACAAATATATCACCTGACCCACCTGTGGGTAGCCCAAGTGGTAAGGGCGGACTTGTGTGCATGAGCCCCATGTCACAAGTTCAATTCCCCCTGGATCAAACTGCAATTTAAGCGGGAGGCCATGACGGTGGGTTGCTGTGCTAGTCTCCCTGGGGGTTTAGGTTCCATAGGTGAGTCCTAAGGGCTCTGCTGTGGGGTGGTTCTCCATCATAAAAAAAAATGCCATTTGTGCCCTATTATAATCTTTCCCTCAAGAGTGGAGATAGCTTGAGTCATGCCAAGAAGGTTAGTAGACTTCCTAGCATCTTGGAGACTCCTATATGGCTGCCCACAAATCGTAGCAATATGGAAGATGGCTCCTATATGTTTAATGAGTAATGCAAGATATATTCTTACGGTGTGCAAGCCTTGCACAGTCTATTTGAGAAAAAGTGGGGCGCACGGGGTTTGTATACCCTGGGACTATACAAATCATTTTCCATGTTTAATATGGTGCATCTAGAGGGAGTGACAACAGAAGTTTTAAAGATCACAAGCGGACCACAGATAAAATAAAAAACTCTTCCTTTAAGACTTTGTTCCTTTGGGATTAAGCGACAGATTTATTGAGCCTAGTGTCCACGATTTCCTTGTATCGGCTTCTAACTCAATCTAGGAGTCTTATCTTGTATATGACCCGTGTACTTGGGCTATACGTTACCTTATTAACAAAGTTATTGATTACTTCTTAAAAACACAATCTTTTTCTTCAAGAGAGCTTAACCGGAGGTTGGCCATCTTATTTAGGTTGCATTGCACATTGTATTTAAAACAACAGCCGTAGTTAGCAAACAGATTTTCTTTGCAGCCCCTGTTCTAGATTCTGGATGAATACATTCAAACACTACGTAGAATATGGAATAACTCAATTCCCGTAGGACTAGCAACTGAAACCGTCAGTTTTTTGAGTATACAAGGCTGTAACAGCTCAAACCAGCCAAAAGAACTAGCACATACCATCCACTTGCATCACCCGGAACATTCACTTGCTCTTTCCATACCCGTGTCAATATAAGACGACATAGTTAAGGAATAACTATGTAAAGCCAATGAATCTGACACCTCGACACTTCTATATTTGCTAGTTACTAAACACTTTTCTTTTCCAAAAGGATTGCAATGTCATTAACAATGGTATGGTTAGGTGTATAATGGGAAAGGCGAGACATTTAAAGTGGGTTCTATAGTATTTATTAAGCATTTAATGTTGCCCGGAAGACTTCATTGAAGGCTCACTTCATAGGCTAAAGCTCAGGTAGCAACTTTAGGAATTTAATCTTGGATAAAATTTAGGTTACATGATACTACAAATTTTACAACTTCCACTGGCAGATTTATCTTTCTATTGATTTGCCTCATAACTTGAAGACATCGGATTAATGCAAAAAAAATAGTGCAAATATAGAGTTTAAAATCGAATGCTACCATAATAATTGATAACCACCAAGGAGGAATTAACATCCTGAGTGTCATATTTTACAACCACAGTCGATGTGCCCTAGTTTCCAAAACTATGCGATATTGTAATAAAGCCAACATCTGGGTGACCTAATCTTTCTATAACAAGATGAAATGAAATCAAGAAGAAAAAAAAGACCGAATCTTTTGTGTAAATGTAACAGAAAAAGAACAAAATAGAGAAGAAAGCCATGTTGAGTGAAATGGAAAAGAGCGACTAACCTGATTCATGGAGATAACGAAAAACAAGGTAGTTCAACTCGGCGGAAGTGATGGAGATCATCTTCGTGAAGCTCCGGTGGGTAAATTGAGAGAGAGAGAGAGAGAGAGAGAGAGGACTGTCGAGATTGGTAGGGGATTGTTAAATTTGGACAAAGGATTGCCATTACTATATTTAAATTCAAAATTAAATAATTATCAGATCCCTATTTTTTATTATTTTAAAAAAACAACAAATATCAAAGATGTTTACAAATGAAAAACGTTACTTAATAATTATTATTTTTCTCATATATCTCAAAAGTTATAATTATTAATATCTCTACCATTTGCTTTAAAAATTACCGAAAATTGATCGGACCGAATTTCAGACCAATCGATCTCAATCTCATAAATTAAGAATCCAAACAATTTGGTACGGTCTTGGGATTTATAAATTTTATATCGGATCGGATTGAACTCTTATATATATTTTAAAAATATTTTTAATAATTTAATATATTATTTTATATAATAATTATATAATTTAATGATGTAATTTTTATTTAATTTATTATTATTGACCATATAAAATATTTTTTTTACATTTTTTTACTCATAATTCTCACACATTACAAATCACTTTTTTTAATTTTTTAATTTTTTTAATTTTATTCTTTTTAAACTAATTGAATTATTCTACTTATCATTTATATCTCATATATTTGATAAGAGAAAAAAATAAAATAAAGTGTGGTGTGTGGGGATGATAAATAGAATTTTTATTTTTTAATAAATTAATTACATAATCTACATTAATGCTTCACTTAATTTTAATTTAATAATTTAAATAAATTTTTTATTAATTTATTTTAAAATAATAATAATTAGACAGTCCGGTCTCGTCCGGAGAAAATAATGGACCGACTAACTTTAAAATATTCTAGTAATTCTAAAAACTTTGTTAACATAGTTTTTAAAATCCCAGTCATTATTTTTTAATTTTCATAATTATTTTCAATTAAATATTCCCTTAACAATATTTATTATTTTATTAATTAGAAAAAATAATACAAATAAATTATTGCCCAACTTTTTCCCAACTGTTTAATTAATACTTATAATTCAAACAAAATCTAAATAAATCAAGAAAAAAGTTTATTAAATAATTATGCAAAAGCTGTGAAATAAGAGTATTTATATCATTTTTGCATTAATTATGCAAAAGAAAACACGAAATGTGTTTTTCACCTAAAGAAATATGTTGCACTAACAGGCATGATAAAATCCAAGATGTATGGATGGCACTTCTGAAGAATGGTTCAATTCACGTGATTATTAGATTCATTAAAGATATTATAAAGTAAATTTACAAATTAATATGAAAAAATATAATATGTTACATCTATTTTTATAATAAAATTAATTTTACACATTAATATACCTATTATTTTTTATTTCTATTTTACACATAATTTTACACATTATAAATCAAATATTTCTCGATGAGTAATATGTAATTAAATTCTGTCCAAATGGTGTGTTAGGTTTCCTAATTGGGTGGCACTACAACCGCCCACAATTTCTTCCAATAGTGCATTTTTTTCATGTATTTTTTTTAAATTATTTTAAATATTTTTTAAAATTCGCCACATCATTAAAAAAAATATCTTAATTATTAAGTAAAAAAAGAAGAAGTGTCGAGACCTATTATCGAGATCACTATCAGGACACTTAAGTCAGTTTGGATTCAGAGATGATATGAGATGATTTTAGATAAAAGATAAAAGTAGAAAAAAATACTGTGAGAATATTATTATTATTTTAAGATTTGAAAAATTTGAATTGAGATTTGAAAGTTGAATTGTTTATTATATTTTGTGTGAAAATTTAAAAAAATTATAATAATTAAATGAGACGAGATAAAACACTTGGTTTTCTAAATTTAATTTTCAAATTTTGATTAACTATAAACTATTTTTTTAAAACTATAAAATAATTATAAAAAGAGATTGTACTTATATAAATACTCAAATTAATACCAACCAAGCATGTCACGGATAGTGTTGATACAACCCTATTATGAGGCGTTTGTTTCCGAGAATTTAACATTTATTTCGGTATTTATGTTTCCAAGAATATAATGTCTAAAAATTTAGATTCATGAGTATGTGACTAAATTTACGTTAAGGAATTGCTCAATATTGTGATTCCTTAAAGATTTTTTTTTTCAATTTTTGATTTTTTTAAAAGAATTTTTGATTTTTTTTCACATCATTTTTTAACACTTTAAAATATTTTTTAAAAAATAAAAAATTTACAATATTATTAAAAAATATTTTCTTAATAAAAAAAAAATTAAAATAAAGGGGAGCCCAAATCGGGCTCCCTACCATTGGCCTAATAAATTTACATCACATAAAATAGGTTCATTTTATCATTTTGCAGACAATGTTACATGAGATATCTTCTCTCTTCTTGTAGGTTTTTGTTGGCTAAGGCCCCAATGATACTGTAAGGAAGGACATAATTGGAATAACAATACGTGCTTGCGGAACAAACTCAATCAATCCAAATTTTCCTTGAGATAAATATTTTGGCTAGAGTCGTGTTACACCTACTATTAAGGCTTAAGAGTAGTACTGCATATACTTACACTTTTACTTATAAGACTCATTTTGTTAGTTTTTTTTTTCCAATTCAAAATTTGAACTTCAAATTTCATGATTTTCAATATATTAATAACTAACATGTGGAGAAGTAAGTTTTTTTGTAAATTTTTCTTAAATATATTTAGAATATTCCAAGGCTAAATGGCATTTTTTTATCATTTTTTTTCATAAATTTTTTATACTCTTAAATATTTAGAAAAAAATACACAACA
Organism: Pterocarya stenoptera; assembly: GCA_003123785.1. Taxonomy (NCBI): domain Eukaryota; kingdom Viridiplantae; phylum Streptophyta; class Magnoliopsida; order Fagales; family Juglandaceae; genus Pterocarya; species Pterocarya stenoptera. The sequence goes on along the minus strand of QEOT01123933.1, from coordinate 96,227 downwards.
TCATTAAAAAAACAATTCCTTAGTCATTAATTCAATAAAAAATAAATCTATGATCATCCTCGGGACATTTTATCAGTGGCTTTAGCATTATTGTTTCTACTATATATTTTTATAAATATATTATGATATAGAATATTTGAAGATTGAGAATATGACATGATAATAATAATATGAGATTGCTATGTTTAATTATACCTTAGGACTTACTTTTCTGTTTCAAAATCCAAAATTCAAAATATTTTCTTTAAAACAAAATATTTCTTTAAATTAAAGAAAAATAATATTTACAATTTTAAAATGTGTAAATTTTATACAATGTTTTGAAATAAAAAAGAAAAATTTGAAATCTACATGAAGCAAATTATTTTTTTAAAAATAAATACTACTTAAAATTTTTTTTATAAAACTTCAACATTTTTTTTTTTTTGAAAAAGATAACTTTCATTTCATAACTTAACTGATACATGACTTATCAAAAGCAATACTAGAAAGGACCACATCTGGTCCCTCCTCCATCCAAATTGACTCATTAACTAGAGACAAAGCAAATTTTGTAATAACATGAGCAGCTTTGTTTCCTTCCCTTTGAATGATGAAAGTTTCCAAGTTGGATGCCCAGCCATAATATGCCTTGTGTCTTCAATTATTTGTCCAGACCATGAGAAATCTGAATTATCTGCATTGACTGCATCTACAACATTTTTAGCATCACTTTCATATTCAACAGCTTTGAAACTTAGTTCACGACACAAAGTTACAGCCCTTAACAATGCATAGCACTCAGCCAAATATGTAGAGGGAACACAGGATCTAGGAGCAGCAAGCACAACTTGTACATCACCTAAGAAATCTCTAATGACTATACCAATGCCCATGAACTGCTGTATTTTGTCAAAACCAGCATCTAGATTAACTTTCATCCAACCTGGGGCAGGAGCCTTCCATACTCTTCCAGCATAACTATTAGCACTATTCTCTTGCCTTCCACTTGCATCAGTACATATAGCTTTGAAACAATCTATATCAGAAGCAGCTAACTTGAGCACCAGTGATGGATTAATGAATTGATTTTCAAAGATAAAATGATTCCTTCTAGTCCATAGTCTATAGCATATTTCAGAAATCAAATTCAATCTGTCACCATTTAGTCTTACAAGAAAATCAAACCACAAACTTGCAAAATAGCATACCTCCCGCTTCATTTCTTTACAGGACTATCTCCTTCCCCCCACACATCTCCTGCTGCTAGGCATTCCCATAATACATGTAAAACAGTCTATTCCTCAAGGTTACAGATAGGACACTGAGAATATTTTATAATTTGTTTCTTAGCAAGATTAACTCTAGTAGGTAGAAGGTCATTCAGAACTTTCCACACAAACTGTTTTACCTTCCCAGTAACTCCAAGGTTCCAAATTCTATGCCATTGAAACTGTTCCTAATGTGCACCTGAGGACTCACCATAGTTCTATTTTTTTTTATACCTAAATCAGAAAAATAGGCACTCTTAACAGAAAAGACCCATTTGTTAGGCCCCAAATAATTTTATCCTCTGCTTTTCTTGAACTGATAGGAATACTACAAATTAACCTTGCTTCATCTTGATTAAACACCTCTTCAATCAACTCCTTCTTCCATCTCTGTCTCTCTTCATCTATAAGTATAGAAACTGTGGCTTCAGTACGAATCCTATTAGGCATAGTCTGGACTTGAAAAGTAGAAGAACATTGTAGTCATTTATCTTTCCAAACCTTAATACTTTTCCCATTTTCCACTCTCCAAACCATACCTCTCTTCACAAGATCCAAAACTGACCATAAACCTCTCCAAATTTGGGAAGGACAATACCCTAATTTAGCATTAACAAGCTGACCATTCACAAAGTATTTAGCTTTAAAAATACGTGTCACTAATGATGAAGGGTCATTGATGATCCTCCACACCTATTTTGCAAGCATCGCTCTATTAAAGCAATGGAGGTCACGAAAACCTAATCCACCATTAGTTTTGGAATCACCAAGTCTAGTCCAACTTCTCCAATAAATTCTTCTTCCTTCCCTTTTGTGATACCACTAGAATTTAGTAAACATAGATTCAATCTCCTTTAACACAGTCTCAGGAAGTCTAAAAACACTTATTGTAGAGGCAGAAATTACTTGCAAAACATTTTTAATTAGAACTATATATTCAACATTTTAAAACTATATATAACATTAATCTAAATTAAATATGTGATCCCAACCTCTCAACCACAAATAATTGGGAATGAAAATAAGAACAAAAAGGTGTACCGTCTTTGTAATTCTATATCACACGTCAACATCTATCGTAGCTTTTTACTTCTACGCCAACCCTCTCTCTCTCTCTCTCTCTCTCTCCCTCCCCACAAAGCTTTTATTATCGCCATACGCGCTCTCTCTTCCCCCAATTCGAATCCCCCGATTCAATCCATACCATTTCCACTTCGCTGTCCGTAATGTCCGATTCGAATATCATCGACGCACCGTCGGCGGAGGTGCCGCCGGAGATCGAAGCTCAACCTCAGGAAAAGCACCAGCAAGAGCCCGACAAGAAGCCGGTCAACAAGAACCTTACCTTCAGCATCTGGCCCCCGACGCAGCGCACCCGCGAGGCCGTGGTGAACCGCCTCGTTGAAACTCTCTCGACCTTCTCCGTTCTCTCTAAGCGTTATGGCACCCTGCCACACGACGAGGCCTCCGCGGCCGCCCGCCTCATTGAGGAAGAGGCGTTCTCCTCTGCATCCGGCTCCGGCTCCGCAGAAGACGATGGCATCGAGGTTCTCCAGGTCTACTCCAGGGAGATCAGCCGCCGTATGCTCGAGACTGTCAAGAACCGTGCCGCTACTGGCTCTACGGTCGACACCACTGCTGCGCAGACTCTAAGTCCGTCCGTGGAGCCCACCACCGCTACTGCCAGTGAGGAGAGCTTGTCTGCTGAGACTGAATCTTGATCTATCTTTAGGGTTTAGAGCTTATATTATTTAAGGGTTCCTGTTTTTTGGGATAGTATGTGCTACATTCAGACCTATTTGTACTCTTTATGGATTTTGATGCGTATTTGATGATAATTACCCTCTTTAATTATGGTTATGCGGTTCAATTTGTTTATTTTTCTTAGTATGATTTGGTCTCTTCATTGATGTACTTGGAAGTCAATAATAATACGTGTTAGCATTGTCTTTCCAAATTTTCTTAGGAAATAGGTCATTATTCTGTTTAGTGTTGTATTTTAGGAGCTTTGAACGATGTAAGGAAGAGTATGAGAAGAGTGGATGGATTGGGAATTTGGAGAAAGTGGAGGATGAAGGCAATTCCGGGAACTATTCTTCAATTATGTCTTTCCACGGGCACCAAAATGGTCATATTGAACATTAGTGCATCGTTTTGGAACTTGCATGGTTCTGATAATCTGGTTGATGTTCCTCACATTTTGAAGAACCTTTTCATTTCTGTTGCTACATTACTCTTTTATGGGACTGCAACTAATTTATGTAGCTATATATAATTTATATGGATCTTTCTGTTGCCATCGCAATGAAATTAGCTAATCTTGTATGGTTCTTTCTTGTCAGGTTCAAATTGTGCTTTTCTTCTATGATGATATGCCTAAATGTGCATTGTTATCTTAATATCTAATTGTTTCTAGTGGATTGTAGGGAACAGAGATGGGGGTTTTCCGGCTAGTGAATGTATGTCCTGATGCACCGGTTAAATTAGTGCAATGTGCGTTGTCTGTTTGTGACACTTGACCAGGGACAATGCCCTCCTGTTTGGGTTTAGAATCTTATTAGATGTGTTCTTGGGATAGAAGGTGATCAGTTATGGGCAAGATGTGAATTATCGTTTTATTACTACACCCGTTCTTACATCTTGGCTTGATATGTCTATACTCTTTATCTGGTTGAATTCCTTCCGTAGATACTGTGGTTCCATACGGTTCAGTTAATTTTAAGTTTTTAAAATTAATGATGTTATTTTCTTTAAAACTTTCTCTCTCTCTTCCTCTATGTCATGGATGATTGCATTATTTCATCCATTTTTATGTTCTTTGCAATGGATGAAACTTATTTGCTAGGTTCTCTTTGTGACCACCACCTTGACTGTTATCATGCTAGAACACCGTCTATACAATTGTACTAATCTTCATCGCATGCATGCACACGATTTGTGCACATTCATAGATATGGACAGTTATAAAGATACTTCTGTCTGGTCCTGTTGATTCCAATTAGGAGAATGGAAGTAGATGATCTCTTTTTGCAAACTGAGCTTTGGGTCAGTTACAGGGTGCCGATGATGCAAGATCTTACTTCCCCTTTTTCCAGAAAGGATCTTGTTAGGAATTTGTCAGGATAGTGCTCATTCAATCACTAGGGGCTATGATGTCTTATAATGTGGATCATCTCATTGCCTGAGGGTTCCAAAACTTTCCCTTCTCTGATATGTGTAGTTTGCAGCTTTCTTCCCTTGGTATTTGATTTTTCTTTAATAATATGGATGGGTTGGCAAGCTTATTCTCTTGCAATTCTCCAAATCTTGGCTTGGAGTAGTGCAACGTAATCTGTGTGCACCTGTTACCTGCTTGTTGCTCGATCCTACTCCATGACTAGAGTATGTTGATGTTACCAGGTAAAACCTGGCAGGTATATATTTTTCTCTTTATTTTGATGGAATAGTTTGGTTTTGCCTGTCATCCATCATCTGGTATGTGCCTCTATGACCACCCTGCTTGCCTTTTGGACTTGGAAATTATTAGTTTCTTTCTAATGCTTCCACATCTCATCAAACACCATTTATCTCTCGTGTAAATGGGTCTCTGGCATTTAAAGAAATACTTGTTATTTTACTTGTTGTCTTGTACAATTCTTCTCACATGCTACTGACCTTTTTGTTTGTTTCGTTGCGTCTTAGGATGTTTCTCATCAAAGCTCTAGAAGTGTATTATGGATGGTTTATATTTTTCATGTTACTACATGGTAGGGTTATTTGGGAGGGTACTCAATACCCATGTTATCTGCTTTGTATCAGAAATCATAATCCCTGTTAACAAGGTATTTGTATTATCAATTTCTCTACAAGTATTGGAACATTTTAGCATCCTCAATCTGGTCTCGGTCATCATGTCTACTGGTCACCAGAATACAAAGCGCCTAATTTGATTTCGTAGATGAGATGAGTTGAGATAAAAGTTGAAAATTGAATAAAATATTATTAAAAAATATATTTTTTAATATTATTATTATTTTAGAATTTGAAAAGTTGAATTGTTTATTTTATTTTGTTTGAGAATTTAGAAAAATTGTAAAAATAAGATAAGATTAGATGTGTTGTGAAAACAAACGAGACTTTCAGAGATGAAATACAAAACTTTGAAAACTTTTCTCAAATTTTATACGGTTAGATACTCTCAGAAAATAAATACTCATTATTTTATCTCAGTTCATCTCTCATTATTTTATCACTGTTCATTGATTGTACTATACACAAAAAGCTACCAGTGGAGCCTCTCTTTTCTCTCTCTCGTGTTCATCTTTTGGCAGTAAAGCCTGACAGTGGAGAATGTGCTTTCAATTGTCCGTTGTCTGCTTGTCTCGTACGGGTTGTGTCCTATTGGTTGAATTGTCGCTCGTATCATTGACTATTCAAATACCATTTGTCTCGTACGTGAAAACTGATATTAGTGGGTTCCAATTTTTCAAATACTGTTTCATAAAGTATTACTAAAAAAAAATACACAATAATTAGTGGGTCTCAGTTTTTCTTCTTTATCAAATACTACAAAAAAAGTTAAAATTTTTTCATCTTACCTTTATAAACAAACACATATTTTAATAAAACTATCTTATTTCATCTTAATTCACTTATTTTAATATTACTCACATATATCAAAATTTTTTATATCATCTTATCTCATCTGCAAGGGGTGGAGCTGAACTAGCCTTTGCTTTTGGGAACCCCCAGAGTTTTCTGAAATCACAAAAAAAAAAAAAAAAAAA